>MPNW01001696.1:9977-22824 GCA_011800805.1 Hirudo medicinalis
TAATAATAATAATAATAATAATAATAATAATAATAATAATAATAATAATAATAATAATAATAATAATAATAATAATAATAGTAATAATAATAGTAATAATAGTAATAATAATAATAATAATACTATTAATAATAAATAATAATACTTTAATAATAAATAATAATAATAATGATAACATAATATTAACTTAATTGACTGAGTTACGATAACTAGCGTCATACTTAATCAATTGATCCAATCAATCAATTATCAATTAATTTATTTATTTAACAACAGGCCCTCTTCATCATCTGTGGACTCCTGACAGGATGTTTCTGTTGTTGTTTCTGCTTCTGCTGCTGCAACTTCTGCTGTGGGAAGTTCAAGTCCCAATTCGACATGCCAGATTCTGAGGTTGAGTCACTTATCCTTGATGGTGATGGTGATAGTGGTAATAGTTGGTGATGGTAATGATAGTTGATTAGGCTGATAATATAAATATTGTGATATTGTGATAGTGTGACGGATTCACTCGTTAGTGATTAAGCAACTGTCTATTTTAATAGTTGTGCAACCTGATATCATTCTATCATCACCATCATCATCATCATCATCCATAATTATCTTATTAATCACCAGGAATCACTAATATTAATTACCTGTCTATCACAGGATGAAGAAGAAGGGGCCTCGGTGGTTTCGGGCGACCCTACAGCGACCAACCTGCCCTCGGAAACCCCGAGGGTCGACTCCCACGATAACTCTACCATTAGGTTTTCTGTTGGTCAGACCACCATCCAATTAGGACAGTCTTAATAAAATTAGTTTAACAAATTTTTTTTCAACTTATGATTTCCTCATGCCTGTCAAATGTTCCTGGTTATCCTAGGCTGGGTTAATACCGTTATTAAGTTACTAAGTTACATCCACTATTTAGCCCTCCCCGGTAATTGTTCAGGCAAATAATTAACGAATGAACATCGTAATTACAAAATAATTTACGTTTATCAACATATTTGATTTAATAAACTTGTATTTTCCTTCAAACAAAAAACTGAAATTTTGCATTCGTAGGGATTCAAAAAATTCCATTTTTTGTTCAGCGAGGTGAAAGTTCTACAAATAATTTATCGATAGAATGGATGAAACTTTTGAGCGAAAATATTTTCGAAAGGCCTCTAAAATAAGAGAACAGTTGTTACGAATAGATTCATTTATATTCTCTTTATTCTTACCCTCAGCAAAACTGGCATCTGCAAAAAGAATAGATCAGGAGGCACAAGTTCGCGTTTTGACAGAAATATAAAAATTATAATTAGTGAAACATTAAATTCGGATTTTTCTGTGAATAAATTTAATTGCCCATTTTATTTGTGAGTTTATTTGCGCTCAATTTGTGAAATAAGAGCCTGTTGTGTCTCCGTAGCTGAGTGAATGTTCACTTTTAGTTTGTTGTTATGTTGTGCATCTTTGGGTTACCGGCGGCTTGTCTTCGCGCGAATAAAGTTGTATTACTATAACTGTTATCCAATAACTTCCAGATATAAAAAAAAAAAATCATAACAGAACCGTCGAAATAAAAATGCTCAGATGAAGAACTCTCTATTCAGAAATGGACACTATCGTGCATTGTAGCGGTCGGCATCTGACTGAAATACCGAACCCTTACCGTGGAATTTACTCGAATTTATTTAATTTATGGAGAAGCTATATCAGCATCATAAATATAAAATCCATTGTTAACTGTTCAAAGCTCCATCAAAGTAATTGTTCATTAACGTCCGTTGCATAGCTAGATGATTAGGACGGTGCTCCCGCAACGGGATTCGAATCCGTGCTGCCATCGTGAGAGGCGGAAGTCTTAACCATTAGACCATGCGGGAGCACNAAGTAATTGTTCATTAACGTCCGTTGCATAGCTAGATGATTAGGACGGTGCTCCCGCAACGGGATTCGAATCCGTGCTGCCATCGTGAGAGGCGGAAGTCTTAACCATTAGACCATGCGGGAGCACTTCAAAGCTCCATCGCCTCAGCCCGAGCTTAAATATCGTTTGGCACATTCCCAAACACTTTTTCTTCTAAAAAGTTCCAATTACGCATTTGCATTCAGAGAAAAACAAACTAAACTTGACACAATCAAAATCCCAAAGGTATATTATTTAATCTGAGAAATACTCCAACCTTTTCGGATTGTTATTTAAGTTAAAGAATAGAGCTCTTTCATACAAACACCTTCGATAAGGAGCCTCCCTATGACGTCATCACATTGTGCAATTTAAAGTAATCAAATTTTAAAATTACAAAATTTAAACAATGAATAAAACATTAAAATCTTTTACAAAAGGTCACTAGAGGCGACATTATCGCTGTAGTGATTTATTTCTAGTTAGAGAATTCTTATTCATCTCGAGGATAAATTATCTGAGTATTTGGAATATTAGGAAACAATGTACGAAGACCACGATGATAACAATGACATTGATAAAAGTAATTTGTACCACTGCTTTGAAGAGCATTTATTTGCATTTGTTAATTATAAATAAATTTGATCTCTATTTGATTAATTGTGTTGACCTATCCTAACTTGACATTCTCCTTTACTCTTTTGTCTTTTTCAAGGGGCAGTAAGATTGTCAAACAAGCTTAACGAGTTGAAATCATGGGTATGACAAATGAATGTTTTTTAAGGACATTGTGAAATTATAATTTAATACCATAACAAATTGTTCAATATTCTTCTCTTTCAGGATAGATTCGAAATCGTCAATATCATCAAAACGGTTGCGTCTTTGAAGTTGGTGTTTGTGAATTGCAATATTGTTACCAACTCAATCCGAGTCCTCAAGCATCTACTTGTTGACAAATTTCATGTAATCCTAATCAATCTTAACAATTTAACCATTTTGCGCGATAAATTGTTAAATGACTATTTTCCCAGCCATCCAATTGTCGAGTATCACTTGCGTAATTAAAAATTAATTGCTTTCATGTTTTAGTAACTATTTGCCCAAATTGTCGGACCCATCTCTGCCAGAAGTTGATGATCTTTTGTACGCAGATGATGACAAGGATGTTGAGGAGACTGAGATTGGTCTATTCAGTTAGTATTCAGTAGTTTAGTTTGTCTCAAAAAAGTCAGCCTGCTTACAGAATGCTTTCATTAATTTTATACAATTCGTAGATTGGAATAGTGAAAGTATTGAATAAAAACTATAAATAGTTGAATGGTTTAAGTGAAAAATTGTGTGCTCCCCGATAGTCTGCCTTTTCTGCCTCTCATCATCTAGTCGTGTAATGATCATCAACCTGTCTCTGAAACTGATGCATGAATGACTCGAATTTTTATCTTGCTTTCTAAAACTCAAAGATGATTTTCTTCTTTCACAGATGAATCTCTGGAAGTAATACTGAAACTTTTGAAGGGTTTTTACAATCATTACGATTGTTATTACAAGTTCTTCGAAGTAAAGTTTATTCCCACAGCATTAGCATTATTAAATCATGGATATTTAATCATTTTCCTGAACTAATTCGTCAATAAAATTTATCGACCTGCATCAATCCGCGCCACTCCATTTACAATTTGTAATTAATTTTGACCTTTTCAGGCGAAAAAGGCAAAAAGGATTATGGATTCAACATATCTCCGCTTTATGAACATTGAAGGTATCACCGGCTTTGAATCTCATAATCATAGCCGCTTGTTCTTGTAAGAGATCTGATGAATTTTTTTCGGCACAAATTTTAAAACGAATATTCATTTCTTATACATTAATCGTGAATTTGTTATTATTACAAACAGTAAAATAATAAGTTTGTTATCATCTCGACGCCTTACCAAAGTGTGTCTGGGCTTGAAGCTGTTCAAAAGTGCTTTGGTGAAACAAAGGGAATACACGAGAAAGCGTTTTAAAAAAGATTTTTTTCCTGGTGTGTGTCACAAATATTTTCATAAGTATTTGATAAGTCGAGTGCATAGACAGAATTAATTTTTTTTTTTATAAATTTTATCAGAAATGCCGAAGATTGTTCAGTGGATAAGGCATTTCATGAACATTCCTCAAGCAAGAGACACAGACAAGAAAAGGATTACATCATGGATAAAGTTACAATGTAAGATCACAGGGCTGTAGTATTTTATTTCGTTGGGGTTAAGGTTAGGGTTAGGGTTAAGAACTAAGCCATCAACCAACAATGTTCCATTGCATAATTTATTGTTAAATCCGAGTTATGCAAGCACGAAATTTTCAGAATATTTAAGGTTTAAATCAAACCCTTTTACTTGGTTTGTGCTCCCGCATGGTCAAATGGTTAAGACTTCCGCCTCTCGCGATGGCAGCACGGGTTCGAATCCTGTTGCGGGAACACCGTCCTGATCACCTAGCTATGCGACGGACGTTAATAAAACAAAAAAAACCCTTTAAAAATAACTTATGCGCTTATTTTTACAACTGACTGTTTAAGAATCAACTTGTGTCCTTAATATCACTATGACGCAATAGTTGCGCTGCAAAAATCTATATTCCAACATGCATTATCAAACCAGATTCACATTTGCAGCGAATGACATAATGCTAACAATCAGTCAATTAAAGATTGTTACGAGATTCCCTTTAGACGAGATCAAGGAAAGACTGGGGGTTAGTCATTTCAAACGCTAGATATTGAAATTTGATAAATATTTGCATGCCAACAAAAATTGCAACAAATCAGCTTTTAAACAGATTTATTTATTAGCATTTTTAATTATTGTATAATCCACCATTGGTGGGTAATAACAATTAATAACAATTAATAATAATTAAATGTTATAGAATCTTGAATTTTCCAATAATTTCACATTTGTATTTCGCTTGTTTTTCACTGCTTAAAGATGCAGCCGGGCAGCCAATTTATTCTCGATTTTTTGAGAGATTTCGATAAAGAAAGTGCCCATTTCTCTCCAATAACCAGTCACATGGACCTTTTGCTCCACTATTTTCTGTCGGCAAACACGGAAACCTTGAAACATGAAAGGATGCGCGACTTTATCAGAGGATGTTACGAATTAAATCGAAAAAATGATCAAAACGCTGAAATAACAACCGAAGATTTTGTTACTCGAATCTCTATTTTAACGCGAAAACTAAGCAGGGTCTTTAATAATGAATACTTGGAGTATTTTCCGGTATGTTTGTAATGAGGGTGAATACTATAGACATGTTTATTAACTATTAGTGAATGTTAACTTTTTGCATGTTTATATTAAATATGTGTTATATATATATATATAAATAATTAATATTTATTAGTATTAATATGTGAATGAAAATGTAACAGGTTGGTTTAAATATATATATATATATAAATATGTATGTACAATATAATAACCTTAATATATATATATATATATATATATTATATATTAAATATGCATCTTATATATGTTTTGATATTTTGTTCTTTTAAGGAACTGCCAGACGACCAAATGCGAGGCATTGAAATGGAGTTAAGTCATCAGTTTGATTCTTATTCGTCTGAGAGCTACAAGCTTACCAATGATTTGGTTGTTGTCGAACAGAGGATTGGTTTAGATGACACAGGCTGCTCTAAAGTTGAAACTAGACCATCAGATGAGCTAGATTTTACAATTGAAATGTTTCTAGTTTTTAATGACTTCGTTAAATGTCTAAAAATATATTCCATTGTAAATGAAGTTATTGAAATGACCGAGGAACTCATGGGGGTAGGTTGTGAAGCGTGAAAGAATGACTAGTTATTAGAATTAGCCCATGGATTGCTACTATTATCGTTACTATTAAACACTTAGTGTTACGATGATGATGATGGTGATGGTGATGATGAGGAAAAGCATTTCAAGCAATGAGGTTAATCGATGCTATGGTTCTTTCAGTCAAGAGGAGGTGTCGAAGGATTTGATAATGAAATCTTGAGAAACGAACGCATGCTAATCCCAGCCTATCTCGATGATATTCTCAGGCATCCACACAAGCGAGGCCATATGCCTGGTACATTAAGTTCATACTGGAAAAATGGTTGGTCGTCTATAAATCCATTAAAGCATAAATATTGAAGCTATTAGAAGCTGATTATTATAATAATCAATAATTTTCGCTACAATTTAAATGTTTAATAATTTAATCTCGACAATGTCTGAACAATTTCTCACGCAGCCCATTCCTGTTCTATCATCCTCGATATGAGGATGTAATGAAAGACCTGGTGAAGTTGATAAAAGGGGAAGAGATTGATAAGGTAAATTATATTTTAGTAAAATAATTATGACCGCAGCAAATTTGTATTGTAATTAATTTATTAATTTATTAAGATATCTTGTCTCTGACATTATGCAAATGGTGCATTATAAATAATAACTATTATTATTATTATTTTATTATTATGATTATTGTTATTATTATTATTATTATTATTATTATTATTATTATTATTATTATTTCAATTTCCTCCTTTCAGGTTACTGAGGAAAGACTTTACTTCATCATAAACAACTTGAGGTCTTAGGATAACTTATCGATTCGATTTTGAACAAATTACCCCCAATATACAGAAACAATTGGCAACGAAGGCTCGTGGATTTGGAGTTAATTTTTGTAGCCTGATTTAATGAAATAAAATATAATGTGATTTTGGATTTTGTTACTTTTGTTACATTTGTTAGAGTGAAGGTGCAGGTTAAATGCGATTAAATGCGATTAAAAGGAGATTAAATTGGATTAAGATTTTTTTTAAATTAAATTTAAATTTAGTTGGAGAGGACGAGCAAGCGCTGCAATCGTCCAGCCATTTGTAGCGCTTCTTCTTTGTTATGACGCATGATAAAATCATCTTGCTTCATTGAGTTTATGTAATTTATCATTTCTTATCATTTCCTTTTCTCTGATTTAAAAGCTGTTAAGACCCAGTTAAAACAGTGAATGGCCAGAACGACAAAACAGTAATGAAGTATGCTTTTCCTTTTCTCAAGCGACAAACTTTATTTTTGCTCTAAAAACTATTTAGGTTATCCGTACAAATTATATGAATTCGTTTGAAGCATAAATTTCAACAACAACAAAAGTTTGAAAAACTTTGACAATTCTTGACAAGGAGTCAAAGGGGGGAAGGGGGAGTTTAAGAATAATTGACGTTAACAGTGTTATTTGTTGTGATAAAAATCTAAATTTTATTTAAAAAAAAAAAAACCCCTTAAAACAACCGACTAAAACCTTTTAATTTCGTGTGCTTCGATAATTTTCAACAGAAAATTGGAAAAAAAAAGAACATTTAAATATGCAATTTTAAAAACTATTTGGAATGCTTAAACAGAGTGGCATTTATAACCTTAAATAGAACAGATGTTTAAAGTCTTACATTGTTATGAACACCTGGACTTAATTCATGCCGGATTTATAGTTGGTTTTATTCAGTAATTATTCGGTTATCACTTTTGTATCACTATGTTATCATTATTTATTTATTTATTTGATTAAAGTCCGCTGCATGACTAAGATGATTTGGACTTTAAGTTACCATGTTATCATTTGCTATCATGAACTTAATATACCAGGGCAAATGGCCTCGCTTACACCTGGATACCTGAGAATATCATAATGTTATTACTTGTAAATACCAAATTTGTGCAATCCTTGTTGCCTGTCAATGCGTGATTATTCACTGAGTAGAAATGTTTTCAAAGCAAGTATTTTTGTGAGCGTAGAATCTGCTGTGAGGATACTCTAACCTCAATTGTTTGGCATAGATTTTGCCTTACAAAGGATTACAAATGTAACAATTGTAAACTTAATCAGTGTAAACTTACTTACAAAAATTAATTAACGTTTTGGCGCCAGGGTTACAACAATGTGACACAAACTTTCAGTAATTGGTTTTGTTAATTACACAACGTTTTGAATTGAGAATATTTTTGTTCAATTTTAATCCATCATAAACATAATTTATTATTGTAACATGGAGGCAAAGTTCATCATTGTTTATTTTTGAATGACTGAATGTCTATACCGAAATTGAGATGCGATTGTTGTAGTGTCGGACAAGGTATTACAAACACAACACAATCCATACTACAACAAGTTTAAGCTCAATAATCACATTCAAATCCATACATTCAACTTTAAAAATGATTCGAGCAATCCAGTTTGAGCACGAAACGAACTTGGAAGTTCGAAACAAAACAAACAAACAAAAATCAAAAAAAAATCCAAAGAACAATAAGTTGGAATTTTTAGGTGGTACGTAGCCTGTATTTATGAAGAGGTTCGCATCAGATGAGCATATAAAAGTCGATAAATATATCCAGTGACCTGACTTTTGAACATTTCTAGATTTTACTTTTCATTTCGCGAATGAGTGTGTGAGGTACGTGATGAGGTTGTATGAGGTGATGTATTCTTACACGCTAAGATCACTACATCGAACGATTCGATGCGTTTTCTGCATATTAATGAGCGTGATTAATTAGCTGTAAATATAAGGCGTCATGCTGAGACAGGTGGCTTGTCCTATTCATCATGTTATGCTGAGGACATTAATAAAATACTACACTACTACTACTGCAGAAAGGCGAAGAGAGAGAGAGTTTGAGTTGTGTATGGAGAGTTAATGTGTGTGGAATGAGCGCGAAGAGAACATAAAACAGTTGATATGTCGAGTTGTATCGTATAGTTAGTGCTATATTTAAGATTTGATCCATTTAATGTCGTTTTATTTGCTGTTAATACAATTTTACTTCTTTAACTGTGTTGATTTTCAAGTGGTCTTGTCTGAACGAGATAGGCCCACCCGACCGGGGAACGTTAGAACCTGACATCCAGTGCGTTTAAAAAGTTTTCATTTCAGCTATTTTTAGTCGTGAAATTTCGTTAGATGTTGATTTGACGATAACTCATCATGTAACTCGTGTCAACTTATCGGAATCCTGACTAACAAAATACTGATCAGGTTACTTCAAATATAATGCGAATACCAATAATACTACAATAGTATAACAGTACAATAATACATTGGTCATCTGACCGCTTTCGTTGAAGTCTGCCGTCGGAAAAAAAATAGTGTTAAGCATCTTTGAGTAACAATTGAGTTGAAATTTTGTTTGAAACATCTGAAAATTGGTCTGTTCAAATCTCGATCGGGGCAAAGTCTTGATGAGCCATTTTTCTTCTCTACGATCAAGAAGGGAATTAACCCACTGCATTGGTTCTGTAACCCTTGCTATGATACCAGATTGGAATCACGCGTTATATATATATATATATGATATTATATATCATATACAATAATATATATATAAATAAAATATATATAAAATAATAAAATAAAATAATATATACTTTATATAATTATACTAATATAATAATACTAATATATATACTATATATAATATATATAAACTGTAAGATTTATTTACATATATATATACGAATATCGTTCGTAAAACCTTCAATCCTGCATTCAAGTGTCAAAGCTCCACTGTTCAATCGTCATCATCATCGTCACCATCATCTTTTGATACATAACTGGAGAACCACAAACAGCGACTAGATTGACCAGAGGCTAGCAAAGGTCGTGGGTCATTCATGATGATGATAACGGTACTGATGATGATGATGATGATGCATCACTGTCGGACGATGATGATGATGATAGGTACTGATCAATGTTGAATCATCATCGTCGCCATCGGCGTCGTTGTCGTCATCATCATCATCACCATCTTTTGATACATAAATGAGGCATTGCAAGTAGCAATTAGGTTGACTTAGAGGCTATCAAAAAAGGCCATGGGTCACTTGTGACTGTGATGATAGTGATTGTGGTAATGGTACAGATGATAAGACATAACTCTCTAGTATTGATTGTGATGTATGCGATGCATTAACCTGATTTTTGATGACAATAGCGATGATGATGATGATGACGACGACCTAATGGATTCATGTCTTGTTTTGACTTCAGAAAAATGGAAAACTCTCAAAGGTGAGTGATGCACATCAACATCATCATCATCATCGTCATCGTCATCGTCATAGTCGTCGTCGTCGTCGTCGTCGTCGTCGTCGTCGTCGTCGTCGTCGTCGTCGTCGTCGTCGTCGTCNCATCATCATCATCATCATCATCATCATCATCATCATCATCATCATCATCATCATCATCATCATCATCATCATCATCATCATCATCATCATCATCATCATCATCATCATCATCATCATCATCATTTATCACCACCACCACCACCACCACCACCATCACCAAGAGGGGCACTTTTAAACAGACTTTATTCTAAACGTTCCTCAAATCATTATTGGGTTATAAGTTTTAGTTTCGTCCTCGAGATTAAATAGAGTTGGGACAAATACATTGGAATCAATTTATTGAAAATATTGATTCCAGTTCACCCTCAGAGAACCTGTACGCAGTACTGGGCCTTGCCAAGGACTGCAAGCCAGAGGACATTAAAAAGGCATACAGGAAGGTTGATGGTGTATTTCTTTAGTGGTGATGATAACGGTGATGATGATGATTTTGATGGTGATGATGATGATGATTTTGATGGAGATTTTGGTGATGATGATGATGATGATGATTTTGGTGGTGATGATGATGATGATGATTTTGGTAATGGTGAAATGGTGATGATTTCGATGATGAAATTGATTAATGGTCTAATAAGATGTCGATGGTGATGACGATGGTGACAGTTGTGATAGTGATGATAATAATGATGCAGATGGTTACAATATTTTTCATCAGCATCCTTGTCATGTGGTCCTTCCGAGACTCGTAGCTGATTCTGTATTTTGCTTCCTTCATTATTAAATCATTATTCTAAGTTATCATCATTGTCGTCTTAATCATCATCATCAAAACCATAATCACGAAATCTTTTTCAATTCAGCTTGCGATGAAATATCATCCAGACAAGAATCCCAACAATCCTGAGGCTACCGAAAAGGTATTCACTCACTCAGACACCTACCCACTCACTCACTCATCTACTCAGCCCATTCACTCAGCCACCTATTCACTCGCCTACCCACCCATCTAGTTCCAGGAGATTAACAGAGCTCACAGCATCCTCAGCAATCCGACCAAGAGGCAGATGTATGACCAGTACGGATCCCTAGGACTCCAAGTTACTGAGAAGTTCGGGGAGGACAACCTTAAGGCTTACTTCGACGTCACTAGTGGATGGAGCAAGGTGATTGAATGATGACTGTGGTGATGATGGTGGAGATGATGCTGATGCTAGTGATGATGACAGTGATGGAAGAGTACTGGAATGAGAATGATTGGAGGATGAAGGAGCCAATTAGTGATTGGTGTTGCAAAGATAAATCAATCAACCAATCACTAAATCATTAAATCATTATATCAATCAATCACTAAATCAATCAATCAATCAATCAATCAATCAATCAATCAATCAATCAATCAATCAACAGGCCCTCGTCATCATCTGCGGAATCCTGACAGGATGCTACTGCTGCTGTTGCTGCTGCTGTTGCTGCAACTGCTGCTGTGGGCATTGCAAGCCCAAGCAGCATGACGAGTACGGCATGCCAGATTATGAGGTGGATTCACTCATCCTTGATGGTGATGATGATAGCGATGGTGATGGTAGTGATATAGTGATAAAAGTTGGTGATGGTGATGATAGCGATGGTGATGGTAGTGATATAGTGATAACAGTTGGTGATGCAAGGCTGGTTGATAGTTGAAGCATGGCAGATGCTGAACTGGACTTAATGATTAGTGATAACAACGGCACAGTGGTATTAGTGACAATGGTGGTGCTAGTGATAATATATAATTTTAATACTTATAATTATAATATTATAATATTTTAATAATATAATTAGCAGTTGCAGTAACTAATTAATATTAGTCGAGAAACGCTCTTAAAATTTTTTTTAAGAGGTTTACCTATTTCACAATTTTTATGATTATATTACCTGACATCATGACCATCATCATTACTGCCAGCACAACTGTTATCATCACTACTACTATCACCACCAACACTGCCGTCATCATCATAGCCACCGCCATTATTGAAATGGTGTGCAGATTGGCCGATTGGGTTGCGTTACTGCATGCGGTCGTAATAGCAAAGTCTTAATGTGTCGTGTTCGAAACCCAGCCTGCACCGCTTGAAGCGCCCTCGGGTAGAGTAGGGTCGCTATGTAATTGGTAGATCGATTAAAAAGTGCCTTCACATCCCATTCGGATACATAAGGCACTCAAAAGATCGGCTAAATACAATCTTCATCATCCAATGATTAACATAATAATAATAATAATAATAATAATAATAATAATAATAATAATAATAATAATAATAATAATCACCACTGATTCATTAATATTAATTACCTGTCTATCATAGGATGAAGAGGGGGCCTCGGGTGACCCTATTGCAGTGACCATACAGCCTTCTGAAAGATCGAGGATCAATGCCGATGATAACTAGAGTTCCTCCAATACTTGAACTTTTGGTTTTCTTAAATCACAATCAGCTATCATTTACGCTTTTCAGTTAATTTAATTCAATTTTAATGTCATTATTCGGTTAATTTTTCTTAATTTCTCCACTTTAACTTGTCGTTATTAACTTGAATTAAATTGAGCTGGATTTTAAAGTCAACGTAAGAATATTTTTAACTTGAGCAGCTTGATCAGGGGCGCTACGTAAATGGCTGATCGATTGAAAAGTGCCTTAACCAATCCCTACCAGGATATTTAAGGCACTCAAAAGAACGGATAAATAAATAAAAAAAAATACAATAATAATACAATAATAATAATAATAATAATAATAATAATAATAATGATGATGATGATGATGA
>MPNW01001697.1:19266-21766 GCA_011800805.1 Hirudo medicinalis
GTTGAAAAACGCAAAGACTTTGAAGGTCGACCTGACCAGCGCCAAGGGTGATGCCGGTTGGGCAGATCATAGGTTTGGCAGTTTTAACGTCTTCAATTAAGGATGATGATTATTCGTTATTTGCATGTTATTAATTCCTTATCAACTGATGATCACGGCAAGTCGATACATTCATGAAAGTCACTTGATCGAAATAAATCATCGGATTTTTTTTTTCTACTTCATTTATATAGCGCCATATGCATAGCGTCAGAGGCGCTTCTTGTCAACCATTTATATAGCGCTCCTTCCCAAGGGCGATTGAGTAATGAGACCTGAAAATGCTATAAAAACGAAAATATTTAAAATTCTAACGGCAAGAATAGATCTAATGTTATTTCTACACAGCCACGCGCATGACGTCAGAGGCGCTAGATCAATTATGTAGCGCCTACTCCCGAGGGGTGCGTAAGCCAGGTTGCGAACACGACATTTTTACAGTTCCTTTATAGTTGGATGTCGACATTAACTTGTGAGCCACTCCTAAAACATTAGGATGCAAATGTGTGGCGAGTGTCGTCATAAATATTCGTTATAAATATTCGTTATAATTATTCGTCATAATTATTCGCCATAATTATTCAATATTATTACTCATTTGTTTGAGCATGAAAAAAGCTTTTCGAAAAAATTCACCACACGTGTTGCACTGGTTCAGTGAACACAGCTTGTCATTTAAATATTTTGTGAAATATTTTATAATAACAAAAAAAAACATTTATTAAATGAATTTCTAACCAATAAACATATTTGAAAAGTTATCGACCAATATTTGGACTCAAATTTTCAAAATTAAATTTTTATAAAAATCAGATTTCAGCAAACATCGAATATCTGATCCGGATACCGAATGCTTGGAAAACTCTTTGAGATCCAAGGAAATGAATTTCCGCAATATTTCCAATATTTAATACCAAATGAAAAATTATGCATTTTAAAATTTCCAGAAGTTGTTGAGAATAAATGTCATTATACAGCATTTATGATGTTGTAATTATATTTATATATATTTTTTTATATTTATAATAAAATTTATATTTCATTCAATTTAAGTTACCTACTAACAATTACTTGATCATTATTCGGTCGCTATTTGATCATTATCCGATCATTATCCGGTCATTATCCGATCATTATCCGACCATTGTTCGACCATTGTTCGATCTTTCTCAATCCCCTAAGAGATTATTTGGTGCTTGGCTAAAGTAATTCCCAAGGGAATCATTGGAAAGCACATTTAAATCCGGATATCTGAGTCCACTTCTTACGCGTCTGGAATAAATGGAAAAAAACCTCTACAGCGAGAGCGAGCTGGGTTTTGAAGCCTGTACCTGTTGACTGTTGACAGTCGATGCCGTACAACCTTGCGAACCTTCATGAATCATTGACAGCGCCAACTGTGAGCACTTGTCACTTTCCTAATTAGCCGGAAAATTGGCAGAGTGAGTGGTGGAGAGGTTTGTAGGGTCGGGAGGTGAAGCCCTAACAAATTAAAGCATTTGTTAAGAAGATGTGCACTGTATTTATTGTTGCTATTACATATTATTATTATTATTGTTATTATTATTATTATTATCATTATTATTATTATTATTATTTTTATTATTATTATTATACTATTATTATTCCATAAATTTTAAAATCGATCAACGACCTCAATCACAAATTAACATACAACACCAGGATAGCAAAGGCCACAACAACAAACAATAACTGTTAAGCTGAATTGAAATATTCATGAAGCACGTGACACTCATTAATATACATGAGCGTCTCATGCATTGATTTTAAGAACGTCGGCTGTCCGACAACATCTATCGAACCAGAGGCTCCTCATTCTCGGACACGGTTCTCAGTCATGCGTGAAGAAATCCAAGCACAAACAACACCAATCCGTCTGCCCGATCAAGTGCAAGCAGCAGGCGCAACACGACCACAGCGTCGACAACGGCGTTCAACCGACGATGGCGACCACCGAGCTGCAAGAAGCTGATGCTGCCGACAAAAAGAGGCCGTCGAATCAGATCCTCCGCAAAAGTTCCAGCTTTCAGAAAGCCAACCACGTCGATGAATTTCAACTCTCACCGAGTCCCTCGCCATTCGATTCCACGGACAGTCTTACGGTGAAGCTCTGCGACAATGACGACAACGACGGCTACTACTTCAACTACCAAGACGACAGGAAGTCACTGGACGCCAGGTCGCAGGGGAACGGCTCGCTCGGCAGAGGTTCGAAGCACGACTGTCGACTGGAGGGATGCGAAAGACTGAGGATCAACGTCTGTGGTCAGCTGTTCGAAACCAGGCGAGCGGTGTTGGAGAGACACCCTGAAACTCTACTCGGAAATAGCTGCAAGAGACAGCCCTTCTTCGATTCCGAGCGCCGTGAACTATTCTTCGATCGTCACAGACCCAGTTTTGAGGCCATCTTCTCGTATTATCAACTCGGAGGCAGGCTTAG
>MPNW01001698.1:3350-17248 GCA_011800805.1 Hirudo medicinalis
CATGATAATAAGTACGATGATAATGCAATAATGATAATAAGTACGATAATAATGCAATCATGATAATAAGTACGATAATAATGCAACAATGATAATAAGTACGATGATAATGCAACAATGATAATAATAATAACAATAATAATAATAATAATAATACAACTAAACCCGCTTGTTACTCGAGACGGAGAAAATATTAATACATTAAACAGGCATTTATCAAACAATTCATCAAAAATGCAAAATCGTGAAACAATCTTCACTTCTTGATTCATGAATAAATCAGTAGCGAGCCTTCCATGAATAAATTAATTCATTATGTTAATGCAGTGTCCCTGAGGAAAGCCACGGGCTTTCCCATGGTGGGACTGGTGCTGATGCTGGTGGCTCAAACAGTCTGCTTCGTCAGCCACTGCAGTCTCTACAGGCAGTGCTTGACCATCACCTTTGGTGTCATGTTCGTTTCCGGTGGTAAGTCATCTGCTGAATAATTAATTAGTTATGATTTTGTTTATAATGATACGTTTATTACATATATTTATATATAATATATATATATATTATTAATTATTATTATAATACGTTATGCGTATTTATCGGGCGATTAATTTTATTAGAAACGGTTTTATTTGATAATTGAAAACTGCTTATTGAATAAATTGCCTGCATGGCTATTGAATAAAATGAATTTTTAATTAATAAATAAAATTAAAATCTTTTTTAAATTTTTCAATATTTACAGTCGGTAAGTAGACCTTGACCTTGTTGTTATCATCCACACAAACATGATGAATAATTTGAATAACATGCATATTCATAACATGGCGACCAATCACAGGCCGTATAAAGCACAGGTCGTAACTCCTCATTAACCTTAAGAGGATTGAAGGCTCTATGGATGAATGGAAGGAGGAAATAAACGGGTGACTTGAGTGATGGATGGATGGATGGTCGGATGAATAAATTGTGCCACTACTCCTTTACTTTGATGGATGGATGGATGGTTATAAATGGTTGTATGCTACCCTAGGAGTGGGCAGCCGGATGGGTGGACGGGCTCGGAAATACCCTACATGGCCGCACCTGGTGCTAACCCTAACCCTTTCTCTTGTTAAAAGATATTATCTTTAGATTAATTAAAACCTCACTTAAATTTTACTTCTTCGATTTCCAAGTATTTGTAAAGTTATTATTTTTTATTGTGAAAAAAAACATGATTAATTTGTTGCATTATTCAATTATTCTTATCTTGAAAATAATAATAATAAATAATAATAATAATAATAATAATAATTTATGGTTATCATCTGGCGTTATTTTTTATAATTTTAAAAATTAATTTTAATGTTAATCCATCCATCCAAAAATACCTGTACTTAGTTCTAAACGCTTCTACAAAGCTCTGGACTGGGATCAAGGCAGAGAGTTTTAAGATATTCTCAATTTTTGGGATGTGAATATCATTTGAGTAGGACCGCCTGGGTTCGGGGGGGGGGGGGGGGGTTCTTAGGATAAGACATGATCCTTAGGTATTGATAAAGATTTTAATTTCTCTCTATCGAACCAACTGACCAGCGAACCCAGTTGATCCCCGGAATTGATAAATCTTCAACTTTTGGCCGTAATCTTTGAGAGAATGCTATAGCATGCAGAAAGACCTGGAATCCTAAGTCCTCTAAATTATGCATTCGTACGTTTTCGAAATTGGCCTCGTCTTGTAAACTTCGGTTTTCAATGGTGGAGTTTTAGTCACTTTGACGATACTTCAAATTCTCTTTCGTGGTTATTGGGCCATAGAAATCATGTTCTTTTGAATTATTAAACAGTCGCCGAATTAGAACCACACAAATTTGTAAAATTTGGTCGAGGTCAAGTTTAGCAAGGCATGGAGTGTCCGATTCTGTGGCAAGATAATAATTACCATGACGGATAATTTATTTATTATTACTTATTTATTTTTTACCTATTATAATAGGTTAAGGTTAAAATTAATAAGTAAGGAATAAGGCATATGAATATGTAAATATATAATTATCATATTGTTTTCTTTTTTAATATCTGATCATTTGTGTTTCTCAACATTTCGTAGTTGACGCGATGCTATATTCATCGGATGCATAAATCTACAAATCCAGCACCTAAAATAAAATTAGTTCAATTTAATATTTTAAAATATTTTATTCCAATAATAAATACATTTTTAATTAAAGTTTACAAAAAAAAGTAATTAATTTTTAATTTTATTGTCTTCGTTAATTAATCTCAAATTAAAATTATTCGTAAAATTCACAATCTTTTGTTGGGAAATCTGTCGATGCATACCAGAAATCCAAGTCTGTTTTTAAGATTTCTTAGCAACACCAAACTTAAAGTAAACGAAGACCTAAAGATACTATTGAGATTATCATATTTACGTTATGAGTGAGGCCACCCCCAGCCAAAAAAAAATGTTTAGCGAGGTAACCACGGAGCTACCCTCAAAGGATGTTGGGCGGCCGTTTGCAAAAAAGCCATTCAAATGTCCTTACTGTAGAAAGTCTTTCGAAACAGCTCGTTCACTCCGCCAGCACATAACCACTAAGCATAAGAAACAATTTTTAGGCCTATTCACTTGTGAGACTTGCAACAAGAGTTACGACCACAAAAAACATCTGAAAAATCATCTTGACCAGCATCCTGGCTGTCAGAAGAAATTGATCATTTCACGAGCGGCAGCTGATCCACAGAATCCAGTAGGAGATATAAGACGAAGATCATCAAGAAAGAAGGCATCTACTAAAGAAGAAAAGAAGTCCGCCGAGATCAAAGCTGAGCCAACTTCTTTCAACTGCCAGCATTGCACAAGAACGTTCTCGGATCATCGTGCCCTGAAAATTCACATGCAGATTCACTCACAACTTGTTCGACGCTTCTCATGCGAAGTTTGTGGCAATAAATATGTCAATAAAGACGGTTTGAATCAACATAAGAAAAAGAGTCCTCGCTGCCAACAAGAAGAACAGTCTACGTCGGCAAAGATTTCCAAGTTGAGCATGGAAACAGCAACAGATAACGGCGAGACTGACTCTACAGAACCCCTTACATTAACGGACAGATCTGGTCCAGTTCAAACCTCAGAAAGAAGCAATCTAAGCGACCATGCTACTTTACCTCTGACAACGCAAGAATTCCCTACTGACTACGTTCTTCAAGATGCAGTCACCAGAAACGAAGCACTGCCATCAACTTCCTCGCTACCATCAGCATCACACCAGTCCGTGGTGAGCAATGATTGCAAAAGTTTAACAGCCAGAGGAACGAGCAATAGCAGTAAATCTATTGAAATCACACCTAACGAATGTTCCAACGGGCCTTCAACACATCCAGCATTAAATCCCAACTCTTACAAATGCTCGCAGTGTCCAAAGGTAATTACAGGGAAAGGAAATTTAAAGAGTCACATGAAAACTCACAACCTGCGATCCTGCCAAGGATGTGGTCAATTTTTCCAAAATCAAATGGAATTGAGAAAGCATAGATACAAGAGCAGAGACTGTCAAAATTTATCGGCTTCTTCATCTCGGGAAAGCCATACCAAAACCTCGGAATTGGCCGGAGCTCCACTTGCTGCTGGTCTAAGTGCTTGTAATCTCACTAACTTGATCGTCATTAAACCTATGTCACCAGGCAGTGCCAGTGCCAGCAACGGGTCTGTGAATGCATCAACTTCTGTTGTTGCTTCGACAATCATGCCTGTCGAAAACACCCCGGTGTCTCAAGCACCGATAGAGGAAAGAAACAGGACTTTGCGTTTCTTCAGATGTCCGGAGTGTCTCGGATGGTTTGACACGAGGTTGCATCTCGAATGTCACTTGAAAATGCATGAGAATCCGAAGAAGTTTTCGTGCGATCTTTGCGAAAAGAAATACTGTCGCAAGGGTGATTTAGTTTATCACAAGAAAACGAAACATGGCGGTGAAGTTCCAAGTCACAAGCAAAATGACGACACAGAAACACTGCTTGACGTTGACATGGTTGATTTAACAGAAGCACCGAACTCGGCCACAGTTCCAGAGGTTCTAATTGTCAAAGAAAACAATCAAAGCGAGCAAGTCTCTTCAGTACCGACAACAACAGAGTCTTTAACAAGCGGTAATTCTCAACAGTCAATCGACTTGACTCAATCTTTAACAAATTTAAGAGTTTACAATCCTTGTAACTTTGCTTCTGTAGCACAGAATGCATCCAATGAATGCATAAACGGTGGTATTTTAGGTTCAGTGTCCGCTCGTCAGCTTGATCAGTCCCCCGTGAACCAGTTAATTCAACTGCCACCACATGAGAATTTTGCGGTCACTGGTTCTCCATTCATCCAGTATCCATCCATGCATCCACTGCAAATATTGGGGATGTACAACCCTTACAATGTCACTTCTTTGGCACAGATAACAATAAGCAATTTTATAAACAACGGTTTTCAAGGTACGTCTTGGGGGGTACATCCCTACCCAAACAATTCAATGATTTTGCAGAATGATGGCATGTCCAATCCAACTCCACACCGGTCCTCAAATGAATCCAGTGGTTCAACTAAGGCTGAGGATAAGGGGCTCGGAAAGTTTAGCATAGATAATTTATTGAAACAATAAATGCAGTTTGAACGAATTGCTGGAATATATTATCGTCCATTGCACGCTGTGGATGGCTCGAACGAAGCGAACTGAACGGAGATCCAGGAAGAATGATGGGAGATTTTTTTTTTTTGCATTTCACCAGCAAAATTTAAAGTAAAAAAAATAAAGTTCTCTGTTCAACATATTTTAATTAACGCAATATTATTTAATATTATTCCAAGTTGAACTTGTTTAATAAAAATTAAATGTGAATATTTGTTTCTAGATTAACTTTTCTCAGGTGATTTGAACAAATTATCCGTTACAGTGGCGCGTAAAATATCCTTCTTGGAAGCGTAAACAAACCAATTTGTAACCGTTTTGCCTGGAATTGGCCTGGAACACTAAAAATACAATGCGATGAATTTCATATCGTTTTGAAAAAAATACAGTTTTGCTTTGAAATGGAAGCTTAATGTCAACGATGGATGGAATGCATCCTGAATCTCGAGTTCTCTCTCAGACATTTTAAATGACTAATTATTAATTATTAATTACTAATTATTAATTTTTAATTACTAATTATCTTAATGACTAATGTTTCCCGTGGCCCACTGCGGGGTGCTGTCACAAACTTGGTGATGTGGCTTGCCAAATTTGGTCCTGGTTAGTCGGCCTATCAATTAAGAATGTCCTTTAGTAATAATGTAAAAATAATGTAATAATATTAATAATGTAATAATAACAATAACGTAATAATAGTACGAATGCAATGACTAATGGATATTGAAGTGTCCAATAAACTGATTGAACTAAATGCAATGAAGAAAAATAATCCGTGCTTTGACATTCAGCGTCCCTCAAGAATTACTTTGAAAAAATCCAGAAACACGAGAATATTTGAAATTGAATTTCAAAATTTTGCGGATTGTGACAACTTTCAGATCAGACATTGACGATATTGTGAAGATAATGATAAGAACGACGACGACGACGATGATGATGATGACGACGATGATGATGATGACGATGCTTTTTATTCATTTATTGCTTCTCTTTCATTCCACATCGGACATCCCATTAGTGCCCTTATGCAGGGGCGATCAATTTGAATTATGGTCTCTTGTGGTTCACGTTAAAATTATTCATTTTTTTACAGAAAGCAAAATTTAGAAACATGAAAAAGCAGCAAAAATACTATTCTATAATTAAATTTGTTTGCGCAATGTTTTTGAGCGACTTTTGAATGTTTAATAAATTATTCTTTCTCTCCTTCATTTTTTTTCTGCGTGGGCGGATTGACAGACAACAGAATAAGCAAACAGAGGTAATGACAACGGTCGGGATGTGTCGTATTCGTAACCCAGCTTTGCACTATCGCCCTTGGAAGGAGCGCTACATAAATGGTCTGCAAAAAGAGCCTCTGATGCTAATCATGAGGCGCTATATAAATGAACTTAAGTTGGTGAGATCCACGAGCACCAACAGACGCACAACCCATGCGCTACATGAAATGAACGATCCATCATAGTCGAAGAGACAGTTCTTTCCATCTGTAACACTTGGAAGTGACAACCCGACAGGAGGAGCAAGATGTTCCTCATTTCGTTTGGTGTTGCTCGGAAAAAGATTGAAGATTTATGCGTGGAAGACGATGTCCGTGGGAATTGTGGGAATGACGAGAATCGAAGGAGAGATGGATGATGGATGGGTGGATTCGTGGACAAGTGGATGGATGGATGGGTGGGCGGATGGATGGATGGGTTGATATGTAATGGATGGTTGATCACAACGCAACCGATAGTAGCAAGAAGCAATAAAATATTATCTTTTAGGCCATTATGACATAATGAATAACCTCCATCAACAATCACTCCATTTTAGAAATTACTAAACGAATTTAGTAACGAATTGCATCCACCCAAAGGTCTACTGACTCTGGTCGGCATCATAATATACATCGGGGCCATAACAGAAGAAGCCGGCAACAAGATGAAGTCAAAGGATGAATTCCCATTCCTATATTTCTACGGACCATCGCTCGTAATGGCCATTTTCTCCTTCATTGCCTCTCAAATGACCGGCGTCATCGCCGTCAATCTCTTCCTGTCGAGGAAGCGTCAGAGGATCAGATGCGCCAAAAAGGCGACCACAAACTCCCAGCAGTCGACGGCTGCCGTAGTGGCGTCGGCGACCGTCGCAGCTTCACTGGCGACATCGGGCGACTCTAAGAAGGCCATTCTCGAAGCGTTCGAGGGCGATTCGAGACGAGACTTGGAGACTGAGACGTTTGTGCTGGATCAAAAGAACTGCATGGACGAGGACATCGAGGTCTGCCCCTCCACGAAGCAACAGCAACAATATCAACTCATCCAACAGCTGCAACAACAACAGTGTTACAACGCCCATCAACAACAACAGCATCATCTCAAGCGGCCGACGCTCACGACCAGTAATTCGGTGGACTACTACTACCATCATCACCATACACAACAACAACAACAACAACAACAACAACATCATCATTCCAGGAAAGACTTCATTCGACAAGAGAGCTTCGATGTGACGTCCGCGGTTCAAATCCCGCCCCATCCCGCACCCGACAGACTCAGGCGTCTGGTCAGGAATTACTCCGAGGAAACTAACAGCTGGCGCATCCACGGATCTGGAAACATCACCCCGGACAGGTCACTGGAAAACATCTCCCTCTCTGTCCACCGACTCCAGCAGAACCGTGGCTACCCTAAGTCTTCCAGCCACGGTCGTCTCGCCCAGGCCGTGGCTCGCCAATCCTCGAATGCTTCAAGGTCTCCGGATAGTGGAATGACAGCGAAATACGGCAGCTCCACTCTTTTGCACAGGTGAACTTTTTTTTTTAATCAAGTTGTTGCTCTTGTTGTCGCTCCAGCTGTTGTTGCAAAAACTGTGTTGTTGTTAATATTTTTAATGCTATTAAAGCACATGATATTATTTTTAATAGGGTCCATTGTGATACATTAAAGTAGGCCTACGTTAGACATTCATAGCTACTAAGACATTGTCGCTGCTGTGTCGTTGTTGTGGCTATGGTCGCCCTCACAGGTATGAATACCTGACACTGCCGAAGCTATAAAAACAGATCAACATCTCTTGTACCTCATGCAACTCAACATTCATTAACATGGCCCCTTGACATGAAACACCCTTGTAATGTGCCCGCAAAATGTATTTAAATGCCACTAAAACAGGAGGCTCGTGCCATGCTCCTGCATGGTCTAACGGTTAGCACCTGGCCTCAAGATGGCAGCACGGTTTCGAATCCAATGGGGGAGCACCGTCCTAAGCACCCAGTTATTACGGACGTTAATAATCAACACAGGAGGGCTTGGATAATTTCCATTTGGGTTAACCCATTGTTTTTGCTTGGGGTCGACTTCTCTCGGCCCTGCAACTAGGGATTCATCCGAGGTCGAACAAAGGGGTATGGGTGGAGGGGCATGGGCGTTGTTACTATTGTATCAGCAGTTTTGTTTGTTGTTGTTAGTGTTGCAACTCGGAGATGTTCGACATTACTGGCCGTTGTTATGAATCGAATAACTTCACTGAAATAAATAATNTGACGTCCGCGGTTCAAATCCCGCCCCATCCCGCACCCGACAGACTCAGGCGTCTGGTCAGGAATTACTCCGAGGAAACTAACAGCTGGCGCATCCACGGATCTGGAAACAACACCCCGGACAGGTCACTGGAAAACATCTCCCTCTCTGTCCACCGACTCCAGCAGAACCGTGGTTACCCTAAGTCTTCCAGCCACGGTCGTCTCGCCCAGGCCGTGGCTCGCCAATCCTCGAATGCTTCAAGGTCTCCGGATAGTGGAATGACAGCGAAGTACGGCAGCTCCACTCTTTTGCACAGGTGAACTTTTTTTTTTTAATCAAGTTGTTGCTCTTGTTGTTGCCGCTCCAGCTGTTGTTGCAATAACTGTGTTGTTAATATTTTATTGCTATTAAGGTACATGATATTATTTTTTAATAGGGTTCATTGTGATACATTAAAGTAGGCCTACGTTAGACATTCATAGCTACTAAGACATTGTCGCTGCTGTGTCGTTGTTGTAGCTATGGTCGCCCTCACAGGTATGATTACCTGACACTGCTGAAGCTATAAAAACAGATCATCATCTCTCGTACCTCATGCAACTCAACATTCATTAACATGGCCCCCTGACATGAAACACCCTTGTAATGTGCCCGCGAAATGTATTTAAATGCCACTAAAACGGGAGGCTCGTGCCATGCTCCTGCACGGTCTAATGGTTAACACCTGGCCTCAAGATGGCAGCACGGGTTCGAATCCAATGGGGGAGCACCGTCCTAAGCATCCAGTTATTACGGACGTTAATAATCAACACAGGAGGGCTTGGATAATTTCCATTTGGGTTAACCCATTGTATTTGCTTGGGGTCGACTTCTCTCGGCCCTGCAACCACGGGTTCGTCCGAGGTCGAAAAAGGGGGGCACGGAGGGGTATGGGCGTTGTTACTATTGTATCAGCAGTTTTGATGTTTGTTGTTGTTAGTGTTGCAAATCGGAGATGTTCGACATTACTGGCCGTTGTTATGAATCGAATAACTTCATTGAAATAAATAATAAATTATGCGCTAAATAAATAAATTTTGTTATGCAATAAAGAATATAAATAAGAAATATAATAATAATAATAATAATCATAGTCCTATTTGAATATTATTATTTTATTAAATATATTGAATATGATAATAAATTCTGTTAATACTACGTATATTATTGTTATTATTATTATTATTATTATTATCATAATTATTATTACTATTTGCTTACAAACTAATACTCCTAATACGTCATAAATAAAATAAGAGTTTTCCTTATTTCTCCTGCTAACCTCGTTAGACTTAATTTGATAAATGACTTCACTTGATTAAATGAAGTTTTAATTTCTTTTTAATCAGTTCTTTTTTTATTTATTTATTTTCTTTGCAACTTTTTTTCTCAACTTTGAAGGTCGAATGTTCAATTTCAATTTCCGTTTCCGTTTGGAATGGCATTTTCTTTGGCTGTTCCTGCTCCTTATTGGCTGGCTCGAACTGATAAGCACGTGACCGAGTCTGAGAGTGTCTCTTTCTGTTGTTGTTGTTGTTTGTTGTTTTGTTGTTGTTGTTGTTTATCGCTGTTTGTCGATGAGATGCTGTTTTGTCGATAACGTAAACTTACAAGTTTTACTTGTAAATATTTTAACGATTTACTCTCTGCTCGTTATTTTCATTATTTGTCATTTTAAAGGAATTTCAAATTCGAAACCAAATGGAAACACTTTTGCTTTTAGATGGCACAATTCATTTAACAGGCTTCATCAGACCAATCAGCTGTCGAGATCAAGGTTGAGAATAAATAACTCGACCGTTGATTGGCCTTCCTCGACCTTAGCTTCAGCCAATCAGCGAAGGGTGATAGGATCTTCCCACGCCCTGGGCGCCGAGGCGAGAAGAGAAAGGGGCGGAGTGAGGAGACCGGAAATGGCCCGACAGTGGTCCGAAATGACCCCTGAAGAGGGCAAACTTTTCAGCCAATCAAGAGACAGGTTGAGACTATCCCACGAGGAGCTTAATCTATCTCATCGGCGAATAACACCAGTCTGACGTTCGGGATTTGAGTTTCTTCTGATTTTCGGTCGAAATGTTTTGATCTTTGCTTTTACATTGTTTTAAATGAAACTTGTTTTTCGAAGAATTTTGATATTTTTTTTTTAAATGAGCGAATTTCTTTCGATTTGGTTTATTTAAAGATTTATTCATGATTTTGTAGCGGCCGGAGTTTCAGTTAGGGTAGAAAATTGCTCGAAATTGTTGCATTTTGTAAAAGTAAGATTTTTGAATACAGCCTTAAATATTGTTGATTAACATTTGTATTAAGAGGAGTTATAGATTTAATTTATTATTAGAGATTTAATCGAACATTTAAATAACAAGTATTTTTGTACATCTCCATGTTGTCTTGTGATAGCGAACGTGATTCGGCTGAAGACAGATGTTATCTTTAATTACTCCCGGGCCATTTTCGAGCCTGGGGCACTTTCCTGGATTGCCTTGGCGAGCCCCATAATGGATGGTATGAATAATTAATTGATGTCATAAATAGATTGGCTATATTTATCGTCCAACTGGGTCTTTACAATTTCGGGCGGAAGTTTTACGTGCTAATTTTGTCCATGTCAATTTGCGTTTTGATTTGTTTCGAGGAATTGGAAGTAAGTTTTATGAGTAATTGTGATAATTGTATTATTCTGTGGTGGCTGATTTTAGAATAAGCATGTGATTTGAAAATTATACGCATATTAACCATTGCAATGACTAACACTGGTTAATGCAAGTATTTAACTGGATTTATGTTAATAATTCATTTCATTTCTTTGTTCAATCGTCTCTAACTTCTTTGTTTTTGGATTTTTTTTGATTTCTTAAAATGTTTTACAAATACAAGCGTGACATTACATTATTAATTGTTATTAACATTATCAATTGTTAACAATAATAACGATACAACTGTTAATTTAGTTAAGCCGTGATTGCGACATTCATATTTTGTGTGCTGAATAATTTACTGCACATTAATAATTATGATATAATATTAATACACAATTATAAATATTAGTAATAAACAACGTTCTTCCTAAAAAAGTCATTTAGAAATTACTTCTTTATTTTGTCTCCACAAACATTTTGTGATCATGAAGTCACGAGATAACATTTTCAGATTAAAAGCAATTTGAAATTCTCAAAAGGAATTTTCAGGTGGAATTTTCTCCGTAAATTAATTCCAGCTTTGATTTAGGTTCACTTTTAGCCGCTGCCATGGACGCGAAGCCAGGTGCTCGCTTGACGACGTGCGCGGAATAAAGAATTCGGTGGCCGATAAAATTAGCTCTTGAACGACAAAGAGGATAAATTATCACTAAATAAACCATAAAAACTAAACAAAAGTAATTTCTTATCAACACCCGATAAGACATCTTCCAATAAATTCGATTATTTTGAAAAAAAAAAAAACAAAAAAACGAAACCGTAAACACACGTAAATTGCCTGGACATGCCGAGAAAGAGCAAGAAAGACAAGAACAAGGGTCGCCTTCCTTATTTCGTCGAGAAAATCGACGAAAAAACCAAGGAGAGTTTCGTCGTCGACATCCAGAAGTTGACCGGCAAACTGGAACAGTATTGTATTATTCATTATTTATTCAATTAATTAATAAGTTATAAGTTATAAGTTATAATTATTCGATTAATTACTTAAGACTTATCAAATAATTTATTAGAATTAATAATTAATCTTCCTGTTAAATCCCTTTGAATACAATCAATTAGCTTTCATTACATTTCTAACAACAAACAGTCGTGTTCTTAAAAAAAAATTAGATTAGAAACTCCACAATTTATTATCATAATCATTACTCACGTGATCATTAATAAACATTAATTAGCATAATTTAATCATTTGACTAATCGTAAAACACACCCAGGTATGAAGAGAAGCACAAAAGCCTGCTGGAGAGATGTGAATATTTAGAGGGGAGAATGAAGGCCGTTCAAGGAAACGAAAGGACTCGCATAGATACCTGCAACACAGAACTGGCCGATAAGAGTAATCTAATTAATTATTAATAAAGGTCGTGCATAATTAATCTTAATTGTCTAATTAATTCGAATTATCTAATTAATTTTTTAAAACTTTTGAATAATACTTTTTGAAGTCAGGAAGATAATTGAAACTTACAATCCAACAAATCAGCTGCAGAGTTGTCCAAGTTGAAGGATGAACTGAATGAATTGAAGGAAAGCAAGATGGCGGACGCACGAAATGCTGAGAATAGGAACCAAGAATTGAAAAGGAACATCCTGGAAATGAAGGACAAACTGACCGTCGAAAATAAACAACTGGGTAATTAATCGATAATGATTTAGATCGTTATTATAATTAATCGTTAATTATAATCAATGGTTATTATAATTAATCGTTATTATAATTAATCGTTATTATAATTAATCGTTGTTATAATTAATCGTTATTATAATTAATCGTTATTATAATTGTTATGTTCTTAAGTCTCGCTTACCTACAAACTCAAACAACTTTATGAACGAAACTAATCTTTCTACAACAGTCAGCTACTTGGGGGAAATTACAACACCTACGAATTTCTGATGTTTATTGGCAGCACGGGTTCGAATCCCGCTGCGGGAACACAATCCTAATCATCCAGTTACATAACACAGGTGTTGTAAGCATTAGAACAAGCAACTCGAGCATGACGTAATTAGAAAAAGTCGAAAAGCACCTAACAATGGCCGCCAGCGATGTGCTAGATTCGTAACAATAACTATATTAATATATATATTAATTGTTGTGATATTAATTTTAAACATGCACTTTTAATGATACAAAAGCTCAATAATTAACAGCAACAATCACCAACTTAAATACAATCACCAGCCAGCCAGTTAAAATCCTTGGAAGACTTCAAGGTTCACAAGAACGAAGTGGTGTCCAAAGTCGAGCGACTGAAGAAGCAGATTGAGGAAAGGAACGAAGAGCACGAGCAGAACACTGGCATCATGAAGGAATTGTCCAATGAACTTGCTCTCAGGTGAGCCATCCAGAAATTGGGCAGGTAATTTGGGCAGCTGGTTTTGGTTGAGTGGTTATGGATGGTTGAAAAGTCGTATAAAGGCTATGGTCGGTATGGGCCACCGCACAGGGGCCTCTACCAATTGAAGGCCCCCCAACAACAAAAGAAACCTTTTTGTGCTTGCCAGGGGTGGGCACCGGGACCTCTAACTGGGTAAATCCGTCGCAGGGTGGTTAAGCGATTATAATATCAATAATACGCCACACGTGAAGCATCATGGGCACTTAGACCGTTTAGAAATTTGAGGGAAATTTACCATTACCATTTTAATGGCATGATGCATCCTGACCTTTTCAGCTGACTTTTTGTACTGACTGCCATTATTAACAATTGAGTGATAATTTTTATTATTATTTGAGATGCATTCAAAATAAAAGTATCAAAATAAATGTTTAATGTCATCATCGTCGTCGTCGTCCTCGTCGTCGTCATCATCATCATCATCATCATCATCATCGTCGTCGTCGTCGTCATAATCGTCGTCATCATCGTCATCATCATCATACTCATCATCATCATCATCATCATCATCATCATCATCATCATCATCATCATCATCATCATCATCATCATCATCATCATCATCATCATCATCATCATCATCATCATCAT
>MPNW01001700.1:0-11777 GCA_011800805.1 Hirudo medicinalis
TCAGTTGCAGCAAATTAGTGGCATACAATCCACGTCTATGTGAAATTTCAATTACAAAAACTAAATGTTGTGAGTCTTGTGGACGATTTACTGTGAGACCACAAAAGTTCGAGTAGTTCTTTTGTAACAAATGATGCTCAACATTAACAGTTAATCAATAAAGTTTTTCCTAACAAATTGTTTGCTGTTCAATTAATTTAATGAGCATAAAATTTCTTTTATGAAATGCTTTATATATATATGTGTAAAGAATGGAATGTGCCCGTGGCACTGTACCTATGGGCCCGAAATTTCTGTTGGTGGCCTTGCTGTAATCAGGGCTACGACTGTCGCTCCGAGGCAAAAAATATTTAACTCGCCCCTGTCTCTATCTTACTACACTTAAGTTTTGAATCGTTGGGGATAATTGGTGGCGTTAGTTACAGACATTTCCTTAACAAACCAAGTATCGTTAAATTTGCTTGCAGCAATTATAAAATTAAGGATGACAAGTGTATGGCTTGCCGTAATGCTTGTAAAAAAAAAGTTATAGGTTTGCTGTAACGTCAGGATTCCTTACACTAGACTTAGATCAATTCCATCAGAAGATGCATCACATTTCAAAAGTGCCATTTGCAGGAGCACTATTTGTTACCACTTAATGATGATTCAAAAGGCATATGCTTGGTATACCCTTGGTCTTCACTATGAAAAGGGAAGTTTGAACAAATGATGTCCTTAAGTTTTCCTTGCAAATGACGATATGTCCTTATCCATTTAGCCAATCATCATGTGATTTAAAAGTCTGAGTCAAATAGTTGACAAAAATGTCAGGAAACGTGACGCAGACAAGGACAAACTTTGTTCAACTGGAAACTTAATCGTTTCCTTGGCTTAATTTAAAGTGTAACTTCTGATCCGATATACACTGTTTTGATTCTAACCCCTTCTTTGCTACAATTTCTTTATCTCACAATAAATGGATTGATGTCAACGTTTCAAATGAGCTTTGAGATTGGTAGTGTTAATTTCCCCCGATATTATTCTACCTTAAATGTTATCGTTAAAACATTTAATAGTGAAAAGCATCATAGAAAAATGTGGCTTACCACAACTTTCTTAAAGCCTTCCTTAACCTCTTCTCATTTTGTAAGATAGAAATGCTACATAGGCTAGGGAAAACGGAATAAATTACAGAAGTCAATAGAAGGTCATACATCCGCAATAAAATTGATTTTACATCTTTCACTCACTTAACTTCGTTAACTGACTTGTAGCTATTATGCATTGTGTCCGACTTCTAAACATTGGATTTCTTTTTACACTTTGCTATACATATCACACACTTTTATTTTAAATTGTTAGATAATTTTAACAAATAACATTGCCTGTACTGTCTTTCTTCATTTCACGGATTCGATTTCTCCGTCGTTATTATAAACTTAAGTTATTATAAAATTTAATGTAAAATATAAAATAAACAAAAAATGTATATTTAGGTTCAAGGCAATAAAATGTAGGACTTGTTTTTTAGTGCCTCACAACTAAAATGAACTGTCCTTAAATCTGTGGTGCTACGAAATTATAAAAATATAGAATGCAAAATTAGATCACGTCATAAATTAGAATCACAATTGACTGCAATATATTGGACATTATCTATTACTTAATTAAAATATCACTTAATTAAAGTATTACTTAATTACAATATCACTTAATTACAATATCACTTAATTAAAATATCACTTAATTAAAGTATTACTTAATTAATTTATTACGAAAATATTGTGAGTTAATGAACACCTGTTTAATAAATATAAAAAGAAAATAAGCAGCCATGAAGGTCTCAACCGAATGATTCAGAATGAACTTGCAAATCACCTTATGATTGATTCACTTGTCAAAATTTCAAAATTGATATCGATTGTAAAGGTGAACTGCTCAGGAAATACTGGTAACAACTTGTGATTGAATCACCTTTTGATGGATTCATTTTTCAAAGTTTCCAAAAATATTTCGTTGGGCGGTTTACCTTTAAAAAATGTCAAAATCGATAACAAGCCACATGGAAAAGATGAACCACGTGGCAGTAGGTACTGTCCATATCTTGCAATTGATTTACCTTTTGAATCCAAAGTTTTGATATATTCACCTTTTGGCAGATTTATCTTATAACAGATTCACATTTTGGCAGATTCGCCTTTTGGTAGATTCATCTCATAACATATTCATCTTTTGGTAGATTCATCATTCAATACATCAAAATTGAAACCAAAAGCAAAGGTGAACTACGCAGTAGATGTTAGCCACAGCCTGAAAAAATTGATTGTTTGGAGTTGCTTAAAATCTTGGAGAGTAGACGTGCAGTCGTTCTTTGCTTTGAGCGAGAGACTTGTCAAGCCTTGTTATCGCTAATACTTGTGGTATTTTGTTTCTTCGTTACTTTTCTACGCGTTTAAACAGAAGATTTGATCAGTGCTGCTAGACAGAATGTTCTCAATGTTAATTTTGATGGGCACTTTAGTTGCTACTTGTTCTGGGTTTCCCGAGAAAACCGAAAATATTGAAAATGGAGTGAGTTGTGGATTACATTGATCAATCATCCTGAGTTATATATAAATATTTGTTTTTGTTGTTCACAGGTTCACACAATTGCAGATGTAAACGTCGATGAGAGAAAAACTTCAGGTAAGAATTTGACATTAAGCACACAATTCAATTTATTTAGCGGTAATTTAAATTATGAAGCGCAATCTTTACAGAATTTGCAATATTTTCTACATCCCAGTGAATTAGGGATGTGAATCATCCTTTTAACTACAGATTCTATTTCAATAAACGCATTTAATTTAAGGATTTAAAGGTTTATAAGTTTCGAGAAAATGTTTTACTTCCTAAGAATTAAAATTAAATTAATTCACAAGAATTAAACTGCCCTCTTGCTCTTATAAGCGCAAATTTTTGACTGATATTCAAAGTCATCATAATTAATCGCATATTTATGAATCACTTTTATTCTGTAATGGATTTACAAATATCTTCATTTATTAAACCCTTAATTACAGTTGAACAAGATTATAACGTGACCACCCAAGAGGAGGTTAGAAATTCATTTTAAGATGAAAATATAAAATTTAAATTAATTCGAATTTCAGAAACATTTCCAGTTGTCATCGTAAATTTTATTTCAAATTTGTTTTTTTTTCAATCGGTTAAATCCAATGTGGATCCGCCATTGCTTTTTAAATAAATTATGATATGACAATAAATTAGAATATTAACAATGTATTGTTAATTGTTATGAAATTATCTAAAATAAAGATTATATTTATACCTGATATTTTATTTTCACAGTTCAAAGACTTCCATATTTTTATGAATTCTTCCTACATTAGGACTGCGGAGAGAATCTCTGATTCAGATAAAATAGTGAGTCATCAGGCACAATATTTAACATTATTATAATTGAACATAAATATTATAATTGAACATAAATATTACAATTTATCATAAATATTACAATTTAACAGCATTATTATGATCTAACATTAACATTATTATGTGACGTTCGTAACATAATTTGCTACAGTATTATCATTATTGTGCTTATTAACATTCTGTTTAATATTGCCAGAAATTGACGTTTGCGAAAGAATTTAGAAATGTTTCTCCAGCTAGACCGGCTTGGGTGGTCGTTGAAAAGGAGACACTTAAACACATCCAAGATGACCCAATTAGGGGATTTAAAAAAGTGATTGATCCTGAAAATGGAGAATCTAAGGAATTCAATATTCTCTTCTACGTTAATGGAGATTTCTACAGACTACATTCTTACCCTCTATTGTTTGGAACGCAGGTTTTATTCATCAATGAACGAGCTGAAGTAATAGTTCAGGACCTAAATAAGTTTCAGTTACTGCAACCAGGTTTATATAATTCTATTTTTTCGTTTGTATAAAAATGCATACAAATTAATGATAGTGTTGATATTGATGATGATGATGATGACGACAACAATAGTCAACATAATAATATTGTACTTAACTTTATTATTAGAATTTAACATAAATACTTAATTTAACATTACAATGCGACATTCGTATTATACGCTAGTTAATAGCGAAAACAATTTTTTTAAACATTTCCAAGGAGAACGAAGACAACTCTTGATAAATGTTGCAGTAGTAACTCATCATTCAGTTCTGGAAAAGTTAGTTTCACCACTTGCATCTCAATAAACTCAATATTTCTCCATGGACGAAATAGTTCAAATAATCTCGAAAGCATAAAAAAAAACAACAATTTTGAACTTATTAAAGGTTTAAAAACACACAAGAACAGTGTCTCCCACCAGACCAGAAGGAATATCTCGCAGAACAAGCACTGGGAAGGTACATGATGAGCCAGCTAAATGGGGTGTGTTGTTGGAGAACTTTGCCAAAATCACCACAAAATGCAAATGCTAACTCTTATCAACTTATTACAACTTTAGTTGCTTTGACTCAACATTATTTTGCTCCAACAACTGATGCCATTTGAAATAAGTAATCGGCCATTATTTTGTTGTTATTATAAGGTGGAAGATGTTCTCAATACTTTGAACCCCGATTACGCTGAATTTCGAATGAAGCCGGTCAAGCTACTCATCGCAAAAGTGAGGCAAAATGTTGATTGTGATGATGATAAAAAAAATTACAGAAGGGATTGCACATCTTGAATTTTGAAAAATTCATTCAATGATCATTAAATTCGAATTTGTACATTTTTGTTAATTTTCGAATCAACTGAATTTTCTTAATCAACATTCATCAGTCCACAAACGAAACTGAATGTATCGAACAAACCAGAATAAATGACGAAGCAGTCGATGGCTTACAAGCTCTTCAATTGTGCAGTTCTGATGTTTTGAAAAATGAAAATTCTTCATTAAAAGTTGATTATCTGATTGTTGTCACAAGGTTGTTACTAAGATTGTTGATATTCTTCAAGTCTAGATCAATCTATCATCCTTAATCTATTTCAATCTGTTTAATCCTTTCAGAGACAAAATTATTGTCAATAATAAAACTGTACCTGGAGTGTCTTCATCAAATACATTGTGCACTTCACGAAATGCTGCCATCCTCCATCTAGACAATTACTTCTCAATGGTTAAGGCAGCATCATTCTTATTTGCAAAAAGTTCAGGAATGGAAGAGGATGGATTTCAAAATAACTGTTCTTCAACTGATCATTATATCATGTCTAACATATCGTTCAATCTTAAAGAGAAGAGAGCTTTTCGAGGATTTGCATTCTCCAGATGTTCTAGAGCATACTTTAATGAATGGATCGACAAGAAGGATAAGTGAGTTCACAGTTTTTCTGTATTTGTCTTACTTTGATACTAAAATATAATTGAGCCTTTTAAATCCTTAGATTTATGTAATGAATAAATTTCATGTATATAAATGATTAGTCCATACGATTACAATGTCCAATAAGTGATGCTAGATCCCTGAAACATATAATTTTCTTTAATCTTTTTTCGAAGCAATGAAAAATACGAAGGAATAACAAGCAGATTCTTTAATTCAAACATTCCTAAGTTGCAATCATTCAACGTTAATTGCTTACATTTGTTTACAAAATGTTTACAGGATTCGGGAAAATTGCTTGGACAAAATTAAAAGGAATAATGAAGCAGATGGTGATGGTGGTTTTACATTATACTATCTTCCACTAGCGGGCCAAGTTTTTCACTTAAGTGATCAATGCCGCTTGAATCTTGGACCGAAGTCTTTCTATTGTGGCAATGCAAACGTAAAAAAATATCTTAGCTTTGCATTCGCAAATTAAATACTTTGACAAAAATGCATTTGCATAATATTGCATTTATATAATATTTTATTTGTATAATATTGCATTTGTATAATATTCCATTTATGTAATATTACATTTGTATAACATTGCATTCATCAGTAATTTCGTTAACACAAAATTATGATCCTCTTCATTTGAAGATGAAAGAGTTGCCGGTGCCTTGTCATACGCTCAGATGCTTTAATGGATCAGGATGCATGTCACTTCCAGTCTGGACATTTGACGGGACCCCATGTGACAATGGGAAGATGTGCCACACAGCGGCCTGTGTCCCCGATAGTAGGGCTCCAGAGATATTTAAATTCCATGGTAAGTTTCATAGGGCATGTTTGGCTTTTCTAAAAGTAATTTACATCACCAATATATAATTGTCAATTGACAATTTTTTTATTATTATATAATGTTATTATAAAGATTTTTGAAAGAAAGCGTTAATCTAACATAGGTAGATAATAGTACCACTTTTCCTTTTCTTTAGTGGTCCTTCTGTATGTAAAATAAATAAATAATATTTATTATTTTATGACAACGATCAGCATACAATCGTAATATTCTAAATAATATGGAGTTATAATTCACATTATAGTTGTCACACTTAGTTCGTTTTAAATTCGTTACCGTTGTGCCATAGTTTTAGATGGACGCCCCAGTTAGGTTAAAGTTTTAATTTTAAAGTTAAAGCTTAAAGTTGTCATACAGTTCAATGATGTGACATTTTTCCCACAGGGTTCACAAAAATTTCATGCAGTAAACCTAAAATAGCGATGTTCATGGAAGAAGCAGAACCTGAGGAGGATAAGAAGCATGAATTTCCATTTATGGAATCTACAGACGATGATTATGACTAATTCAGTATTTACTGTTGCCTGCATCCTTCGTTTGTGTTGAGAGGTGAGCATAATTACAATAATAAATATTTTATTACATACGTACACAATTATTATTATATTATTAAATAAATATTAATAACTATAATAATAATTATAATAAATATGTTATCACCATCTATATACCATCCACACTTTAAGTGAGACAATTCAAAAACGAGTGTAAAAAGTTTTTGAGTAATTTAATTTTCAATGATATAAATAAATAATATAATTAAAGCTAGATTTATTTATTATTATCTCATATTAAACGAAATTCATGAAATTAAATGAATATAATTATGAAATAAAATTTGTTTTGAGAAATCATTTATTCCTTATTTTAATTATTTTAGTAAAATAATTTTACTATTGCCAGTAATAATTTGACATTAAGAATAATTCTGAGCAAAGAATGTAAAATTTACAGGAGGAGTGAACGCATGCTCATGCTATTGACGTGCCTTTTGTTTGATGACGATTTTGTGAGAATTTTCTTTGGGGTTCTTAGTAATTTCAATGCTTTCAATGCTTTGAGTTGATCTTTGCGAAACATTCTTTCATTATTGAAGGAAATTCAACTCATATATTATGCAGTAATTTTGTGATTTCACCCAGAAGCAGTTATTCTTCAGTTATATGCAATTCTCCATTGTTTAGTCGAACTAACATGATGTACACCTGCACCAAAATCATCTGCTGTGAGTTTTGCCTAATGTTTCTGTGAGATTGTGAGTTTCTTAATGGAGCCTCATCATCATTCAAGACGTTATTTTGTACTTTCAACAACTTTCCATTATTAAGAGAAATTAAGCATATAAAATATGCAGTAATTTTGGAATGTTAACTTTGATTTTTTTGTGGCTTCACTCACGAGCAAGTTATGCACGTCTGCATTGTTCAGCTGAACTTACTCACATGATGCACACCTACACCTGAAATGATGTACCTTGACGCACACCTACATCCACAAATCACCTGCTGTTTCATTTTGTTGCCTGTTCTAATATATTCTAATTGATAACGAGACATTGATCTGAATTTTGTGCAAATTTCGTTCCCTTTCCACATCTTCCCATTATTCATGGAAAACAATCATTTGCCATTTCAAAGGGAATATTATATTACATTGTAATGTAGTACATTTTTGGTGCTGGAGGTATTAATGTTGTTTGAGACTTCACTCACATGTATTTATGTAGCACTTCACCATTTGTTCAACTGAACTTGTTGACGATGTGCTGTGGTTCACTTCAAGTCATCTGATCATGTCATTTTTTGGGGACATATTTTGTGAGAAATCTTGTGACCGTTTGTCACTATTTTGTTTTAATAAAAGCTTGGTTTAAAGGTGCTCACTTGTTTGTTTAATTCAAAAGAAAGATTATTGGATGGAAATTGAGAAGTATTTGAAACATCAAAAATCGCTCTTTAGAATTCTACTCGAAGTCAAACTGATGACGAAATAAAATCTGATTCCATTTAGAAAACACAGCAACTTTAACGATTTAAACAATTTAAAACTAAAAGCATGAGCTCAGGATTCCAACGTAATTTGATTCATTTTTGGGAGAACAACTTTGTGGAACTTTGTGGACGCTACTCTGGAAGTAATTCTGATTTGTAGACTCAAGATTTGGAACTCTACTGATCTACTGAGGTCTTCCCAAGTTATTATTATAATTAAGATTGTAATTATTGCAGCCAAAATAATAAGAAATAAAATAATAAGATTTGCCAATTAAAGTTGCTCTTTCAAATTCTTAAATATAATAAATATAAATATAATACTCCTTCCTCCTGTTGGGTCTTCCATCCTGTGTATCTTCTTCATGTTTGTACTAGAGGTTTCCAATCTAATAAAAATATTTATTAATATTATTAACTTATGAGAATAATAATTATTAATATTATAAACGTATGAGGATAATATTTATTAATATTACAAACTTAAGAGGTTAATAATTATTAATAATACAAACTTATGAAAATAAAATTATTAATATTATAATTTATGAAGATAATAATTATTAGTATTATAACTTATGAGGATAATAATTATTAATATTATAAACTTAATGATGGTAATAACTATTGTCTTGCAGAGCAAAATTCAAAAGCATTATAGTANATTATAACTTATGAGGATAATAAATATTAATATTATAACTTATGAGGATAATAAATATTAATATTATAACTTATGAGGATAATAAATATTAATATTATAACTTGTGAGGATAATAATTATTATTATTATAACTCATGAGGATAATAATTGTTAATATTATAAACCTACGAGGAAAATAATTATTAATATTATAAACTTAATGATGGTAATAACTATTGTCTTGCAGAGCAAAATTCAAAAGCATTATAGTATGCGAGCATCCATTAACGTCAATTAACCCATTAATCAACAATTTAAAAATATTTATTTATTGAGTCACGTGATGACGATGACGACGTGAGGTAGTAATTTTGATAACTAACCGTACCTCGACGAGAGAGATGTTATTGCAAGATCAACAAGATCCAATCCCCTGGAACCGGCCGAGAAACCGAGTTGTTCGTGGCTCGGAGAAATTCTTTCGATTTAACAAATAAATAAAAGAAATAAATTTCGATTTAACAAATAAACAATAAGAAATAAAAAATTTCCAAGAGGGTTTATTCAATTCCGGAAAACATAACAACGCCAAAAATACTTAATTGTATGAGGCAAATACTTCTGTAAGTCTTGTACCCCTGCTCGGGTTATGCCAAAGCTCGACCCAACATAAATCAGTTGAAAGTATATTTTAAAAAATGAACAAGAATTTCAAAGTAATTCCCTTTGGAATGTTCCTTTCCTATTGGATTCTTTATCTCGCCAGTTGTTTTGCTTATTTTCATACATTTTACACGTATTTATTGTAAATGTCATTTTGGTATTTTTAAAAATTTAACAAAATAAGAAATAATAACATTAATTGCTTATTAAACACCTTTTTATGATCTTAGGAATCATAAGGCCACATGTTCCATGCATACACCCGCTCGTAAGTCCTTCATACACCCACATGTATAACTACCCTTGCACGAGTCCCCAGTTTTGTATTCACGGAGTTGAGTTACGACCAACTGGGATTCGAACCCAGTCCAGCAGATAGGAGTTTCGGATTCCTTGTTCTGTTATAAATTCGAGACAAGGGAATTTGAACAGTTTTAAGATGAAAAATTGTCAGATGTTTTCCCTGCACAGCGATAAATATAACCATAATTTATTGCTGAGACCTGTGAAATTGTATTTATGAATTTGAGAGTGATGATGAACTTAACCTATTTCTGTGACGTATTTATGAATTGATTGTGTTATTATTGTTATTATTATTGTTGTTGTTGTTGTTGTTGTTGGAACTGCAAAAGATTTTAAAAAGATTAGAATGACAACTCAAATAAATAATTTGCATCATAACATGCATCAACTATTCGGATTGAACTTAATAAATTGTAACTTGGAGTCAGAATTATTTAATAATTAAATAATAATATATTAATAAATAAATATATAATATATTGTTAATAATATATTCAGAATAATACAAATAAATTAGTAATTATTTATTAAATTAAGGTAAATACGTAGGACAACTGAAAATCAAATGAATCCAACAAACGGTGCTCGTTTGTAACGAAAAATAAATTTATATCAAGAAATAATTTTAAACGAAAACTCAGGAATTAATGAAAAAAATGGCACAAAAAACAAAGCCATATTTTTTCAGAAGAAGGCGTTGAAAAGCTGAACAAAGCACGACTTTTAAGTTGGTTCTTTTATAAAGTTATCGATCATTCTTCGGAGTGAAAGACTTAGACTGAAGAAAAATAAGCAATAAACAGGCCGACAGCTTCTTTCATTGACATCCATGCAAACTTTGCGTCACGATCATCGTTCAGGATTTATTCATTCGTACATTTAAAATGTCCGTTGATTGGTTCATTGAATGACTGATTGATTAAATGCTTGGTTGACTGAATGCTCGATTGAACAGCCGCTTGATTGATGGATTTATTGCTTTAACAGGTCCTCTCAATCAATGGGCTTTCTCTGAAACCTTCCGAAACAATTGTTCAGAATAACTACAGGATGGATGGATGGATGGATGAATAGATAAAGGAATTAATCAATTAATGAGATCCTTATTAGGTCATTCAAGGTCTGAAATCTTGATTTTTAATTTAAATTAGAATCTTGTAAAAGCATCGTAATTATATTTATTATTATATTTATAATTATTATTTTTAGATCTGGTGGTTGAAAGACTGCCAACGGTTGATTGATTAGATCGAATGTTGTGATTGAAGATGCAAGCCACGCCCATCTGGATACAGAAACCCTACCCAAAGGAGGTGTAAAAGATAAGACATTGAAATCCAAAAGTGAGCATCTTTCTTTCTCATTAATATTCATGATGTGACGGACTGAAGAGTTTGCGCGTGACAAGAAAATGGCCGAGGCTAGGTAGATCAAGGTGAAGCAAGCATTAAACAAACTGGTGACATCGCCATGAAGGAGTGAATTGAGTGGTGAATTGGTGCAGTGAATTGCCGTATGAATGCTTGATTGGACGGCTGAATGGATGGATGGATGGATGGATGAGATAAGGTCGAATGAAAGAATGAACTTTCACAAGCAGTCGTTGGAGAAATGCATTTAAGACGATGATCATTATTCATGATTCAATAAAAAAATAACAATAATACATTAAAATAAAATTACATTAAATACATTAAAATAATAATTATGATAATAAAATAATAATAATAATACATTAATAATAATAACAATAATAATAATAATACATTAATAATAATAATAATAATAACAATACAAACCTAAGCTACTTTAGTTAGAAAAGTTTATATTTTTTTATTAAGTTATTTTGCACCTGGAGACCTTTGCAATTCATTAAAAAACCATTCATATTCCAGCAGACGACAGAAATAGTTGTACAAATGCAATTCGAAATTCTTGAATCAGAAGCAGAACTGTGAAGGAGATGATCATCCTCATCACATCCTCATCAC
>MPNW01001702.1:0-12157 GCA_011800805.1 Hirudo medicinalis
CACTCACTCACTCACTCACTCACTCACTCACTCACTCACTCACTCACTCACTCACTCACTCACTCACTCACTCACTCACTCACTCACCCACTCACTCATTCACTCCTTATAAAGACTTCCAGTTGAAAGAAAAAGAATATCCATCTCAGCATGCCAGCCAAAAGCGATAGGCAGGAGGCAGAGAGTTATGGGTGGTTGGCCCCTATTTCGAAACAATAAAGATTTTCATTTGCCCCTTTCTTAAACGGAGTTCTTTGTTCTATAGGGCGGTCACAATCAGGCTTGATGATATTCCTCAAATTGATGCTTCCTCGAGCGCTTATTGGCGCCTGTCGTGAACCTTCATTAGCGCCGAAATGTCAGCAAATGGCGCTAAGAAGATTTGGATTGATTTTTTTAAAATGCCGATAAGTTGCAGTAATGCTGTTGGTAAAGATGACGACGATGATGATGACGATGACGATGATGACGACGACGACGACGACGACGACGATGACGATGATGATGATGATGATGATGAAGAAGATGATATTGAACCCTTCGTGTTTGTTAAGGACATATTTTAAAGATTGGGTGCTTTCTAATCAGAGATGGTTTAATTGCATTACAGGTGATGATTAGGTGTGGCTACAAAGCATCGACATACATGCAATTGCTTTCATCATCATCATCATCATCATCATCATCGTCATCGTCATCGTCACCGTCATCATGACCACGGTAATCGTCAGCGGATATGTGGCTGTTATTGGTCTGGAAGGTCTTATTTATATTTTAAGCTCATTCTTCCTGAATAAGTCAATCAAAGTTTACGAGCAGCTTAATGTTATTAATTCTGTGTGGCCGCATTTTTTCTCCACCGTGACTAATTGAAGGCCAAGAAATTCGAAGCCACGAGGATTTCCGAAGAAATCCAAGACTCAAGTTGTTCCCAGGAACTCGACTTCTCCGTTCCTTTCCAAACGCAGGCGACAAAGTTGTCCGTGACGGTCGACTGAATCTGGCTTGTTTTACTGATGACCACGAACTGCGATTGGTTTTTTAGCGGGCCACGGTCGACTTGGCATCGAACCGGTGACACTCGAAGTCCGAAGATTTTGAAAGCACTCTGTCAATCACTCGTCAGCCTGTTCGAGCACTTCTAAATAAATGATGAACAAACATTACGTCATGTTCGGATCAATATTTAATTCAATTCTCGTAAGTCTCCAGTCTGCATTCTCGAAATAAAAAAGGCTTTCTTTTTAATTTCGTGGAAAATGTGAATAAAATGAAGGAGTTTTTATCGAAATTTGTTTCAACGTTCCTTATTGGAACATTCAATTAGCAGTTCATTGCATTAGTTCTCTTATTCAAATAAGTTTCTCTTCTTTTCTTTATTTTTCTCTCTATCAGTTTCATTCTCTACAAATATTAAATTGAAATTTATTAATGACAATAATTCAATTTATTGTTGGACGAATTTGTGTGTGGTTTTCAAACTCCTTATCTGCACACTAACATGCAACTTATACATTTAAAAACCGGCCATTGTCGTCATCGTCGTCATCATCATTGTCATCGTTCACGACATCGTCATCATCACCATCACCTTCGTCATCACAACCATCAACATCAGCATCATCACCATCCACATTATTATCACCATAATCAACATCATCATCACCACCAACACCACCACCACCACCACCATCATCATCATCAGGTGGTGTAGGTAATCATCATCAAGTGGGATGTATCTGTCTTCAACTCACGTTTCATCTTTCTAATTACGAACATCTCAAATGAGTGGAAATATATTCTACCCACTGCATCCATGCATCTTCTGTTCTTGGAAGGTGTCATCATCATCAACACCAGCATCACCGTCATCATCATTATCATCATCCCAACGGCAATCATCGCTATCATCATCATCAACACCTCTAGCATCACCATCACCACGTTGTCAGCACAATCATTCCCGTCGTCTTCATCATGGCTTTCTTGGCAGATAATAATTATCGTCATGCTTCAATGAACAAAGCAAATATCTATTCATCCATCTAACCATCCATCCAATTAGAATTCTGTAGGACCAAGGCAGGATTCGAACCTGTAGACTTTAGAACGTCCGAATGAGTGAAATGACTTGTTTTCCATCGAATTTCAAGCGCAAGGTCGTGAATAGGAGTCACATGATACGAGTAAAAATACCTCAAATGTGATTGGCCGGTCGAGGCGTCACGTGATAGAGTTTCGGGGAGACAGACCGGAAGTAGTGAGAGGATGTGAATGGAGAGAAATAAATAAATGTTATTAATTCACCTGAGGCCTGACTTGATGAATGGATGAATGGACGAATTATTTTTTTGAATCAAATTTAAATTTACATTCGGGAGATGCGCATGAATTGAATGACTTCCGAAATAAATTTTAAAATTTTGAGTTTTTTCTCCTTCTTGAGTTATTGGACGATGAAGATGAAGACGAGATGGTCCACGTCATCATCATCATCATCATCATCATGACCATGGCCGCCATTGTCGTGAGAAATGAAAATCGCAGTCATGAGGAAGCAGTGTGCGCTACATAATGACTGGTCAGCAGATGGAACCACATGTCCGGCTAGAAGCAGAAACACAGCATGCATTCAAATGTCTTTAAGACGTTTCCTTCCTTAAAATAAATATTTACTTCATTTAAAATCCAAAACACAGTCCCAAATTCAATCAGCACGTAAATTAAGTAAATAAATTATGATAATGAATGACGTCACAATAAATTGACGTCATGCAACGAATTGAATCGGCTGAATTGAGAGCAGGAAATCTGAAATTCCCAGAGCGGCATTGGTCAGTCAACGAGTTGAGGATTCAACGAGGTCACGTGATGCTCCTGTGACGTCACAAATCATTACCATCGCCGCGGCCATCGTCGTCGTCGTCGTCGTCCTCCTAGTCCCAACGTTTGGAGGCCTGGAAAAATATTCATGCCCAATCCATTCCCATCATCCACTGGTACGTTTCCATGACTACGACATCGGATGTTGAAGTTGACGTCGGTGATGATGATGATGATGTTTGTGATACTAATAGTGATGGTGGTGATAATGGTTATGGTGGTTATGATGGTGATAGTGGTGATGATGTTGACGGTGATTATGATGGTGATGGTGGTTATGATGGTGATAGTGGTGATGATGTTGACGGTGATTATGATGGTGACGGTGGTTATGATGGTGTTGATGGTGATTATGATGGTGATGGTGGTTATGATGGTTATGGTGGTGATGATGTTGATGGTGATTATGGTGGTGACGGAGGTTATGATGGTGTTGATGGTGATTATGATGGTGATGGTGGTTATGATGGTGTTGATGTTGATGGTGGTGATACTGATGGCGATGGATCAGCTGGGCGAAATAAGGAAAGTCAATAAAACTCACCCTCCCAGGGCCATTACCACAAAGACCTGCTACTATAGGATATGATCCGTTCATGAATATTAATGAGTCGGAGTTCATAAATATTTATCACTCGAATTGTGTGTGTTCCATGTACATGAAAAGAAAAACCCCAGAGCTAATTATAGCAACCCCTATGTGACTCAACGCCTTTCCAAGCGAAGAGTTAATTGTGTTGCCATGTATGGTGCAGCCTCCCATCCACCTGCTCACCCACCCATCCAACCCCTATTCATCAATTCATTCATCCATCCATTCATCTATCCATTAATCCATCCATCCATCCATCCATCCATCCATCCATCCATCCATCCATCCATCCATCTATTCATTCATCCATCTCCAGCGATGGAAGGTTCAATCCATCATTTGTTGAATGCACTTCGGTGAAATAAAAGGAAATTCTTGTTGTGGATATTTTCTGTTGAGGTGGTGCTTCCAATGTCTTCAGACAACTCGGAGGGCCGAGTAGGAAAGATTCCCGCCAAACCGACCGACCGAGCAGACGAACAGCAACAGGCCCAGCCATCCCCTCCCCCTTCATTAGCGGGAGTTGATTAAAAAAGACGAACGAACGAAGAAGGTTGTCGCATTGAGGGGGGCATTCATCGGATCTTAATTGGATTTCAAATGCACAAGTTTCCTGCTCGCCTCGGATGAGTACAAATAAACATTTCTCCGGAGAGGTCCGGAGTGGAAACACATGGTAACACACGGTTACAGGGACACAAGGACACCCAACCGTCGGTGGTGGACGGTCGGCAGGGTGGACGATCCAGGGTCCGAGGGAGGCTTAGGAGGCAGTTGAATGTTGTTGTTGCAGTTGACAACGTCATTCGTTTCAGGTGGAAAATAAATTCAGGAGGATGGAAAATGCACTGACTGTCGTAGGAAATGACTTTTCCACTGGAAGGAGATGAGTGGATTGATGGGCGGAGGATTGAAGGGTTAGTAGGATGGATGGGTGAATGGTTGAATGGATGAATGAACGAATGGATGGATGGATGAGTGAACGAATGGATGAATGGATGGATGAATGAACGAATGGATGGATGAAAGGATGAAGGAGAGAGAGGGTATGAGGCATTAAAGTGGGATGCTTGTTCAAATGAGAAAGACGAGATAAGATGTTATCTACTTCGCCTCTCGTGCTGAAATTCATCACACAGATGAATATAGAGACCCGGATGTACTCCATCCAGCATTTCAATCCAGGTGGATGGGTGGAGTCGGAAAGAATTTTAACAAATCCCCTTCATTTTCCAGGACTATTTATTGCATGTCACGGGAGAGATAACGTCACACTTGGATGCTCCTCTGACGTTTTGAGAATTCACGCCGTGTAGGCGCATCAAAAGTTGTGGATTTTCCGCACAAAATGTCAACAAATATTTGCCAAATAAAAATCATAGAGCAGCAAAAGTATGGCAGTTATTTAATTACTTTAATTTATTATTTAATTACGAAATGATGAATACAATTTTGAAAATAATTCAAAACGAGGCCTTTCGGAGCCAGTTGGCATGTATTTGTCAGGCAATGTCAAACACCCTCACCGATTTAGCAGGAGTTAAACCCATTGCAAAAGTTGACCCCATTTCAGGGTCAAAAAGAGAGTCGCAGAATTTGAGCGCCACTCTGACATTCCTTGTTAACCGCGGGCCTTCCTCCCCTGGAGAATGGAGGATATAAAAATGATTGGATACATTTTTAAGGTCAGCCCAAAACGAAGGGGCGTTTGTTTATGGGCTGCATTGCTTGGTTCAAAGATGTCTACGAAATGATTTGGATTATTGGACGTCATAAATTATTAACGACATTCAAATTAAAAACTTTACAAACAAATGAAATTTCGATTTTAAAGTAATAAAATTACAAACAACAACAACAATAATAATGATAATGATAATAATAACATCAAAAAATCAAAAAGTTCCAACTCGTGTCAGCAACAAACACTCGAAGTTTTCGGTCGAAATTCGCGCCTCACTTCGAACCTCTGATTTTCAAGTTTTTTTGCTTTAATTTCCATGTTTTCATGCAAGACCCTCCTCCAAATCAACATAAACTTCACTGGAACTCCTCATCGTCATCGTCATCATCATCATCAACATCATCATCATCATCATCGTTATCGTCATCATTATCATCCACATCATCAATATCGTCATCGTCATCATCATCATCAACATCATCATTATCGCCATCATCATCAACATCAACGTTTGGTTTGGTGGAACAGGGGGGTTCAATGTGAATGCTTTCGAGTTATTTTGAGGAGATAAATTTCTGACGGGTAGCGAAATTATTTCCGAATATTCTGAGAGCAATCATGGCGGAGAGATTTGAGATGCAATTTGTTGGGGGAGCATTTCATATTGGGATGAGTATTATTGAACGTACGATTGAATCTCATCACAATGTCCAACAACTTCAACAAAAACGACAACAACTTCAACAACAACAACAACAACAACAACAACAACATTATTAATGGCCCACAATTGCATCTAATACAAGAGCACATGTTTGTGCCTTCATATCTGACTCTCGATGATTTGCATTTTTTCGGTTTTCACTACGAAATCAAATAGTTGGAAGAATTATTTATATAAAATAATTTTTCAAATGTGAAATATTTTAATGGGAAATGTTATTAATAAATAATTAAAATATAATTTAAGATCAAACATTTCGTATAAATATCAAATATTGTACATAAATATCAAATATTGTACATAATTATCAAATATTATATGCAATTATTTCGAAAAAGTTTTCAGAACAAAGCTGAAGTAAGAGTGTTGATGTTTATTCAAATTTTCACGAAATGACATCCCCTGAGGATGGACCAATGACATCCTCGAACGTCTGCCACCCGAGCAACCATTGGTCGATGCTACTCGTGGGGTGGATGCAAAAATTAAAGAAATTTCATAATTAAACGAAGAGGGTTTCAGATTTTTTATTTATTCGTGAATACAATTAATTCGTGAATACAATTAATTCGTTAATACAATTAATTCGTTAATACAATTAATTCGTTAATACAATTAATACGTTAATACAATTAATTCGTTAATACAATTAATTCGTTAATACAATTAATTCGTTAATACAATTAATTCGTTAATACAATTAATTCGTTAATACAATTAATTCGTTAATACAATTTCAAATTGATGTGACGGCTGTAAGTAATTGTGACTGAGCGAATTCTGAATTAATTACATTATATTATTTGTTCTCACATTATTCTATGCTAATCACATCACATCACATTATTCTATGTTAATCACATCACATTATTCTATGTTAATCACATCACATTATTCTATGTTAATCACATCACATCACATTATTCTATGTTAATCACATCACATTATTCTATGCTAATCACATCACATCACATTATTCTATGTTAATCACATCACATTATTCTATGTTAATCACATCACATTATTCTATGCTAATCACATCACATCACATTATTCTATGTTAATCACATCACATTATTCTATGTTAATCACATCACATTATTCTATGTTAATCACATCACATTATTCTATGTTAATCACATCACATTATTCTATGCTAATCACATCACATCACATTATTCTATGACATCACATAATTTTGAAAATTGAGTCACATGCAAGTGTTTTCAGTAAAGCAAACGATTAAAAGTGTTAAACGATTTCTTCAGCACGATGTACTCATCAACACCACCACTGATTAACCTTTCAATCAAAGTTCAAAGTTCACCGGAGGCTACCAACGACGTCATACGTCAAGGATGTAATGCAGGGGTGAAAAAACATTCTGTCGATTTGACTGATTGCGTCTCATTAGATCGCTTGCAATCACTTTGGTTTGGGTTGAAAAGCAGCGGGAGATTGTTAGGTTAGGAATTATTTAATATTTGGTTCTCTCTCTTTGTGGGTTGTCACCATCTTTCTTTGCTTTGAGTATCATTATCATAACCTCCTGCCCGAGGTCACTGGCTCCCTCTGTCTTTATTTCTCTTCCTGAGACTGACAAACTTAATTAAATGCCTCTCATTTTTCAAAAAGGAAATTCTCAGGGCGGGAGTTTCATTTTGAATTTTTGAGAATCCTCCATTTTGAGATTAAATATTTCAGCGTTTTAATCCTAGAATTGTACTCATTGGTTCCAGCGAGGTGGATGTGCCATCCACACATCCAACCATCCATCCATCCAATTTAATTATTATGCGTTAATTATAATATATTGGGCGTAATGATAATCTGCATCAATAATTGTAATCTGTAAATAATAATCAATTAAATAGTGATCATTTTATTATTGTTTAAATAACTAAAAATTATTATTAAATCCCTAAAATAATGATTACTGACTCAGCAAGTGAGATTGAACATTTCAAAACCTCCAGTTTGAAATCATCCAGTGGCAGTTGTCAAGGCAACCTCCAGGCTTTCCAGACCCTAACAACTCTGTCGATCAAAGATTCCAACGCCAGGCATCCTGGAAATTCCAGGAAGACTATTTTTAGCTGTTGTGACGTCACGTGCCGTGGTCAAATCCAACTAGGGCCTGTTAATTGGGGGAATTAATTTGGGTGGAATTAAGTTATTCATTTATTTGATTTTTTTTTATAAATTACATTAAAAAATATATTGAAATAAATAAAATAGATAAAATAATTAAAATAAACGAATGAACGAATGAATTAATGAATGAATGAATGAATGAATGAATGAACGAACGAACGAACGAATGAATGAACGAATGAATGAACGAATGAATGAATGACAACCTAAAAGTACATAATCAAAAGAATACGATTTATAATGTGCGTATATTTTATTTGTAATGTGTAAGGTGTGTTTATTTCGTGAATGTTGTCAATGCATCGATGACATTATAAGTTAGGAAATTCACATTCTCAACCAGTTCACTCCTGAATGTCAGAAACTTTTTAATTCAAAATTTTATTCATCAGACGTGACTGATTGCATTGTACTGATGATTTAGAGAGGCACGAAACATCGTTACCTCATCCATCCATCCATCCATCCGCTCATCCATCCACCCATCCATCCACTCATCCATCCACTCATCCATCCACCCATCCATTCATCCATCCATCCACCCATCCATCCATCCATCCGCTCATCCATCCATCCACCCACCCATCCATCCATCCACTCATCCATCCATCCATCCACCCAACCATCCATTCATCCATCCACACATCCACCCATTCATCCACCCATTCATCCATCTATCCATCCATCCATCCATTCATCCACCCATCCATCCACCCACCCATCCATCCACTCATCCATCTATCCACCCATCCATCCACCCACCCATCCATCCATCCATCCNGGATTGGTGAGTGGGTAGATGGATGGACGGATGGATAGGTAAGACGATAAGTCAAAGGTTTATGGATGGATGGGTGGGGTAATAGATGGATAAACAACTTTTCACACATCCATCCATCCACACATCCATCCATCCATCCATCCATCCATCCATCTATCCATCCATCCAATCAGGATGTAAACCTGCTGCAAGCCAGAAAATGAATATTCCTGCATTTTTCATTGGAATTCCTAATTTCAAGTTGCAACTTCTTTTCATTTTCCCCTGAAAACGAAAACATGGCAACAATTAAACAGCTGTTTAAGTTGTAAAGTTGTAAAGTTGTTTGCAGGTAGGAAATGCAGGTGGACCAGAAGTTGTTCAAACAGAAATTAAAATCGATCTTTTTCAAAGGCGTCAGTAATTTTTTGATTCGATATTTAAAAATAATTACAAATAATTAACAACACAACTTGTTTATTGTATTTTACAATCAATTCAACTTATTTCAAGGTAAATTCAAATCACGATGACAATAGCGAAGGTTCTAAACAGGCTTGGAAATACTGAAAGAATTTTAGAAAATCAGATTTTATGAAAACAATGAAGTTGATTAAATCTTTTTTCAATATTTTTTGTGACATTAAATTTGAAATTCTCTAAAATGGCTGCAGATAACGGAGGACTTCATTGAGTTGATGAGTCATTCCGACAAGATGACGTCACTTCCAAAACATCTATCTCTATGCTTGCATGTGTACTGATTTCAAATAGTTCATGATTACAATTAATTTTGATTTTTCATAATAAATTTTATTGCAACTATATTATTTTTAAATTATTAAATTATTTAATAAACAACTTTCTGTAATAATTCATAATTTTGAAATAAAAATTAATTATTAATATATTTATGATATTATTATTATTATTGTTGTTATTATTATTATTATTATTATTATTAATGTTATTGTAATATTTCCATTTATAATCTTTATTATATTTTCTGTTTAAATTATGTATCGGTTATAATAATAATATAATAATAATCATTAAATAAATCTACATTAACTATTTGATTACCAATTAATTGTTAAGTATTACATGCCATTACAACCGACAGCAAAACCCTTACAAAACATCGACGATAAGTTAATAACAGGACAAAGATTCTTGAAATGGTCGAATCCTTCGCATTTATGTGCCGAGCATTTGAAGCGGTAAAAGTTGAAATATTGAAGTGGAATTAAATTATTTTTCCACGAATGACGAGGATGACAATGGAAAGCACGTGGAGGAACATTCCATGTTAATGGACATTTTTAAAGGGATAATTATCACACCATTGCTTCTCTGCCAGCAAAGGAAACCACATAAGTGGTTCTACCGTGAGAACTGCTACTCGACAATTCATGCTCTGTTTGCATTCATTCTATTTGTGTAGCGCTTACTCTCCTTACTCGTCCATGTGAGGATTACTTAAAACAATTTATGTAGCGCCATGTTTCGGGATCTTTACCTGAAAGCAACAATGTACTCATTACAATTTACTCAGTACAATTTAATCAGTACAATTCGGAGGTGATAAATTAAAGTATCTAATACAACATAAGGCACAAAACATGTTACAAACCCCATCCTTTGCCGGGGTAAAACTAGATGCCCCCTCAAATTGCAACAACATGCAACAACAACATGCAACAACAACAACAACTTGCAACAACATCATTCGTGGTTTTAAATTCCAGTTTAACGTCGGCAATATTTTAAGGCTGCACTTATTTTTTGTTGGAAACTGTTATTGGAATTCCAGCAACATCTTTCTAATCACAGATGGATGGAAAGACTAGGAGATTCAGATGACGAATAATAGCAATAGTAATATAATAGTAATAGTAATAGTAATATAATATATAAATAATAATATAATAATATAATAATAACATATTTTTTTAAAACATTGGCAACAAGGATTCATAATTATTACAAGGTCATTTGAAACTATCTTGCTCTGGACCTTGCCATCTTACCTAAGTAATAAAACATCAACTCTAAACTAGAAATAAAACTTTAAGATATTACTAAATATTATATTATTATTATTATTATTATCATTATTATTATTATTATTATTATTATTATTATTATTATTCTTGTTGTTGTTATTTAGAGATCAAATAATGTCATAACTTATTTTAATTATAAATACTGTTATCATCAAGTAAATGATGATAATGATTACATCCTCATCAACTTATTCATCAATTTATTATTTCAAATTATTCAAACGACTCGAGAGGTTTTTATGGCTTCAGGAAACCACTTAATTTAAACTTAATTAAATTCATAAAACATTTTAATGTACAAATAAGTGTAAAGGTAAGCTGTGGTAAGCAGATGCAAACAAAAGTAGATTTTTTTTTGCATTATTATTTTAATTAATTGTAAAAAAATAAAATAATAATTATTATGTAATTCATTTCAATGAAAATGCTATCAAATATTTACTTAATTAAAATTTTAAATTTAAACTTTAAATTTTTAAACTTTATTAAATTGTATAGTTTTAAACAACTCAGGCTCTCACACAGTGTTGTTTCACGTAAAAACATTACATTAACATTACATTAACATTACAATAACATTACATTAACATTACAATAACATTACATTAACACATAAAATACATTAATGTCGCATCTATTTCACTACTTAACAACAAATGCTACTAATATGGCTTCATTTAAGAAGTGGAGTTATTATGAATTACGATGAATTATGATGAATCATGATGAATTATGATGAATTATTATGTATTTACGATGAATTATGATGAATTATGATGAATTACGATTAATTGTGATGAATTTCTGCGAACATTTAAAAATATAAAAATTAAATAACAGATAGAAATGCTCCCCAATTAAGAACATTTCCATGGAACTTTCTCGGCACTTCTTCACTTTTCCAGTAAAAAAAGATTTCACTCATAAATGCCTCAGAATGGAAGGACATAATTTGATTTTCAAATGCAATATAATTACGTAACTTCATTCTATCCTTGCACAAAATATTGTCAATAATATTTTTGAATGGCAATATTTTAAAATTAACAACATTAACAGCATGATTAAGTTTATTTCTAATATATTGGAAATTAATGAAAGCGTATTACTTAAAAATTATCATTATTGTCATAATCATTTTCACCACCATCATCATCATCGTCATCGTCGTCGTCGTCGTCGTCATCCTCTCGTCAGATGACTTGGCAACAAGTAAAAACTGTTCGTGAATGCCATCCACCTAATCCAGCATTTTCTTTAAATAAATTGCTTTAACCTGCTTTATTATTGAGAA
>MPNW01001712.1:12664-23264 GCA_011800805.1 Hirudo medicinalis
TTATTTATTATTATTATTATTATTATTATTATTATTATTATTATTATTATTATTATTATTATTATTATTATTATTATTATCATTATTATTATTTTCCCGACCAAACATTCAAAATCCATCTGTCGAAATAAATGAAGCACAACATAAAATGTTTAGAGTCCCCAAACATGGCTCGGGATCTCCGCGGGACTATGAAAGTGAATACAACTTAACCAATTAACTTAAACTATGCACGATTCATCGTAAACCAAAATCAAAAGTAACTCAAAGAATAAAACAATCCAGTTCTATCGATTCATTCGATATTCATTCGATATTCATTCGATATTCATTCGATATTTATTCGATATTCATTCGATATTCATTCGATATTCATTCGATATTCATTCGATATTCATTCGATATTCATTCGATATTCATTCAGATTCATTCAATTCATTCAATTCATTGCTCGTCTCATCTCATCCAACTTTTTTATTGAAACTTTGTTCAACTCCTTCAAGTTCTGCTGAAGCTCTTCAATTTGTCTTCCTTGCTCTTTAATGGCATCAACCAACTTATCAGTTCTCCTGATAATCAGTTTAAGTTCTGTAACATCTTTAGTTATTCCTTTCAATTGTTCCTTTGCGTTTTCGTCAACAAATTTCTTGAGACAATCCTCGTTTAACTTCAAACAACTTTCGCACAAATGAAAACCGAGAAGTTCGTCCGCAATCTTAAATCCACAACTGGCCTCTTTCGCACTTCTCGGTCTCGGCATAATTCTCGATTTGGAAAATTACGAGGAATGTTTCCTGAAATCTTAACATCAATATTCTCTGACTGAAATTAATCTATCAGTCTTTTAAACGCAAAGATTTAAGGAATTCGAACACACACAACTTGCTTACTCGAACGATAACTCACGATTATTATTATTGTTGTTGTTGGTATTATTTTATTATTATTATTATTATTATTATTATTATTACTATTATTATTATTGTTGTTGTTGTTGTTGTTATTGTTATTTTTATTGTTATTATTATCATTTTTATTTTTATTATTATGTATAAAGATCTCCATTAAAAACGTTTTTTCAAAATGCTGTTGATTGTACTGAGCGTGAATATTATGAAATTAATTGATCGTGGATTTCATCTGAGTTAATAAATAATCCTTAAAATATGGTTCTTATTTACAGTTTTTTTTTTTATAGAATTTATTCTCGTCCGTGTTTTGGCAAGTTTGGAGTTTATTTTTATTTTTTATTAAATTGATCTTAATAACGACAAGTGAATATTTTATTGGAACGAATGTCACTTCTTTGTAATTCCTGTCACGCACAACAATCCAGGTGTTCCAATCATTGGATACCTCAACACCTTGATGACGATCATATTTTGCTACAGGCTTCTGCTAAATTATTTATTATAATATAGCAGTAATATTAGTAATGAGTCATTAGTTAATAATAATGTTAATTAAGAATTTTAAAAATTTAAATAATAATCTTATTATATTATCATTATTATTATATTACCATCAATAACAATATTATTGTTATTAGAATTAATAATATATATTAAATATTACTAATAAATATTATTATTATTATTATTATTTTTATTATTATTATTATTATTATTATTATTATCTCTCATAAACGTCACTTTCCCTAGGAGAATAAAAAGCCATTCAACCGCCTACAGCCACCTTAAGTGGTACTGACATTACTCCAGGCACAAATTATGGAATCAAGTGCCAGCCCTCCACCTGTCTGTTCTTCCAATTCACCACACCATCCATCAATTCTCATCTATCCATCCATCCATCCTTCCATCTGTCACTCTGAGCAGATAATCGGTATATAAATATTCAACTTTCAGTCCCTCTTCTTTTTGAGACACTTGATTGAGACCATCTTCAAAGAATAAAGACTTATTCTTAGAAAATATTCATGAATTTCCAGAAATAATCGAAAAATAACACAACCACATACAACAAACAACAACATGCATCAAACAACATGCAACAACATGCAACATGTAACATACATGTTACATGTATGTAACCTGTTAAACTGAACTGTTGAATTGTATGTAACCTGTAAAAGAGATTTGTTTCACATTAAATCTCGCTTCACACTCATTAATTCATTAATCCATTAATTCATTAATTCATTAATTCATTAATTCATTAATTCGTTAATTCATTAATTCATCAATTCATTAATTCGTTAATTCATTAATTCATTAATTCAGTAATTCATTAACTCATTAATTCATTAATTCATTAATTCATCAATTCATTAATTCATTAATTCATTAATCCATCAATTCATTAATTCATTAATTCATCAATTCATTAATTCATTAATTCATTAATCCATTAATTCATTAATTCATTAATTCAGTAATTCATTAATTCATTAATTCATTAATTCATTAATTCATTAATTCATTAATCCATTAATTCATTAATTCCTTTTTAGTTTGTAAACAAAAACGCGCTCTTAAAACAAGTCTTTTGGGACGTCCAAAGAATTTCCAAAAGACAGGAAGAATTTCCTTTTTCAATGTTCTAATGAATATTCAAGTAGTTTAAATGAGTGCCACTACGATTGTGATTACGATCATGGATATGATATGGTCATGATTATGGTTACGATTGTGGTTATGATTATAATTATGATTGTGATTATGATATTATGGTTGATTACGGCTATGATTATGATTATGATTGTTGATTATGATTATGATTGTTGATTATGATTATGATTGTTGATTATGATTATGATTGTTGATTATGATTATTATTGTTGATTATGATTATGATTGTTGATTATGATTATGATTGTTGATTATGATTATGATTATGATTGTTGATTATGATTATGATTGTTGATTATGATTATGATTATGATTGTTGATTATGATTATGATTGTTGAAAGTTCGAGGAAATGATTTCTGAAAAATATGACGTCCAATAATGTGGGTCAATAAGTACTTTCATTATTTATTTGGAATATTTCTATTTCACAATAAACTCTGTCGCAATTTTAAATTATTTGAAAAATATAAATATGTTTAATTAAGTGAATAATTTAATTAAATAACTATTTTTAATTAAATAAATATTCAAATTTAGAAAAAAATCAAATTTATAAACGAAAATTCAACGTACAACTCCAAAAAATCTTGTCAAAGTTCTCTGTTAGACTTGAAAGCAACTCCTGAGCGTCTCAAATGCATTCGTCTTCATCACGTGGCTCTGAAAACGTTTAAGAAAGAGTTTCGGACCAAGAAGGGAACGACGCTGATTTTTATTTATGACTTTCACTTTCGTTTCAAAGTTAGCCTTCTTGATTGATGACGTGTCTGAAGATCTACACGCCGTCACTACGCATGTCTTCGACCTCATTTCCATTTGTCTTCCGCCGCCATTGTTGTCGAGAGGACAAGACTTCCTTCTGAGAGGACATTCGAATGCAGTGTAAGGAAAGAACATTCAGAGTAATTATTGATCGTCGCTCTCGTACCTTATGAGGTAGCTCACCTTCATAAACATGTCACCTTAATAAGGTCACCATAATAAGGTCACCTCAATAGGGCCATCTTGATAAGGTCGTCTTAGTGAGGTCATCTTAATAGGGCCATCTTAACCAGGCCATCTTAATAGAGTGGCCATTTAAATTACTGGTTAATAATAGTAACAATAATATATAATAATAATAATATATAATAATTACTTAATATAGACTAGTAATTAGACGATAATTTGGACTTGAAATTTAAAAACAACCAATAATAAGTTCAATCTTTCACTGGAAATCTCACGACAGACGCGCCTTAAATACGCCCAAATCCACGTGCGTTTCCATGGACACGAATTCAAATATAAACACCATCGGTGCTCACACAAACATTCACATTCAATGTTATTACGAAATTCAAGCATAAGCACGATTGATATTCACATTCATTTTCATGTAATATTGTAATGGCTGCCCATTACTGACATTCAATATTACGACCACTCCATTCCGTGCACCTAAAAGTCTTTCGCACATTTTTTCTTCCCGCCAAGAAATAAATAGAAATGCAGGAACATAAAAACTGTTTAAAAATAAGCAGACATTTTTTCATGACGGGAAACCTCAGAGGATGTGTAATGTTCCAGGTTATTTCTCACCAATCCTCTCACTATCTCCCTCAGACACCCTCGATCTGTGCCTCCTTGTACTTCTTCGTGCCTTCTTGTACTTCTTTGTGCCTTCTTGTCTTTCTCTGTGTCTTCATGTCTTGCTTCGTGTCTTCTTGTACTTCTTTGTATTTCATGTCGTTCTTTGTATATTCTCGTACTTGTTTGCATCTCCTGATGTACCTTCACAAACGGAGCCAGGTTGCGGGAGGCATCAATTATAAACAATAGACAAACAGGCGAAATACGATGATCTGTTTGTTTTCTGACGAGTGCAAAGAATTTCCGATTTTTATTTTCTATTAATTTTTAAATCATCATTTAGTTATTTTGACTTTTTTATTCCGTTAATAGAAGTGTATCAATTTCAAGTCGTATTTTCTGACGCCTTGGAAATGGAATATTTGGAGGTTGATGAAGTTACTCAATCACTCCGCATCCATTTTTGTCCATGCGAATAAGAATTTAAAATCCCAATAAAATAAACAATAAATAAGGTTAAAATCTTGAACGACTCTCATTCAAAAACCTCGAGAACATGTGAAAAGTGGATCACTGAAATTATGTAAAGAACGTAAAAGTTGTTCTTGAAAAGTTGGATGACCACCAATCACGATTCTCCCAAGTTAATAACTTCCGAGAGGATGTCCGCATCATCGAAGCAGATGCTAAAAAATATCGCCAAGATGGCTGCTGATGCTGAACACGGAAGACACGTGACCTTTCACTGACTCTCCTCATTCAATCATCTTCTTTCATTGAGACGTAATGAGGCGCATAAGGTCGAATTCATTCAATCCTTTCATCCTGAGATATTTTTTATTCTAAAAGATACGAATACATTGACCGTGGCAATGTTTAATAGGCGCATCGTCATCAGCTTCGTCATCGTCATCGTCGTCATCATCATCATCATCATCACCATCATCATCATCACCACCACCACCACCATCCTCGGTAGCACCTTGGATAAGGGACTGCACGCATCACAACAAGCCCCTCACAAGTTTCTTCCATATATTGAAAGAATTGTTATCACCCTGGTGTTGTATCTTTAAGCGAATGTTGATGTTTTCCACGCTGTAAACAGAGCGTGCCTGACATATTTTGAGCAGTGGAGTGATATTTTTTTGAGTTACTGTTGTAACTGTTGTTGTTGTTGTTGTTATTGTTGTTGTTGTTGTTGTTGCTGTTGTTGTTGTTGTTATTGTTGTTGTTGTTATCATAGTTGCCATAGCGACATTAATGGCTATTGCTGGTTTTACTTTTTTAATACATTTATTCAAATATTTTCGTTAATGTTATTTTTATTTTAAATTATTTTATTTACATCGCATTATTCAATTATTAAGAATGTTCATTATTCCAGATCGTAGCAACAATTTCCGTCTTCTTCATCGTCATGTCGATCCTCTCATTCTGCCTTAAAACCCACTGCTTCATGAGGGTCAAGGTCAACAACCAGCGCGACAGTCTTGAACTTGAACTCAATAACCTCACCTGGTTTCAAGGCAACGAGAGTTACGCATCTCATTACCGCACGGACACGCCCACTCCGACCGGCTATCTCGTCGACCCGAGCGATGACCTTAACCTGACCTTGCATAATAATGAGCGGTCGATACGATCGTCCGAGTACGACGAATACGAAGCCGATGACAGCGAGAAAATCATCGATCCGAGCCTAGGGGAGGAGTCACACCAGGTGTTTACAGGTGACAGCCAATCAGCTGCCAACAACTCCACTGACGATTCCACGATGCCAGGACACATGAGGGATCGGCGGAAAAAGGAGCGAGAGGCAGGAGGGAAGACACAAAAGGGAAGAACGAAACTGGGTTCTAAAAATAGAAGGCCAGAAAATCCAGGAACGCAAAGGTCGAAGGATGATTTATCAGATTACGAGGAACAAGAAGTGTCTTCTAGTCAGGAATTTCATAGCGGCGGTCCACACACGTCATCGTCATCATCATCATCCTCAGCGTCTTCATCATCGCCTTCTTCGCCCGCACATCATTATCATCATCACGTGGACAACAACAACAACAACAACATCAACATCAAGAACGACTTTTACGACTACCACGACGGCACATGTCACGACAACGACGACACCGAACCACACCCGGCGTTCTTCTACGTCGACTGCGTCTGCAACGTCTGGTTCACCTTCGAGTTCCTCATCAGACTCCTGGTCGCCAGGAGACGCTTGACCTTCCTCAGGGCACCCGTCAACATCATCGACCTGGTGGCAACGCTCTCCTTCTACGCCGACGTCCTCGTCATGCACATGGGCAAGAAAAACTGGGTACTCGAAATATTCAGCATTGTACGAATCATGAGGCTCTTTAAGCTCACCAGGTTGGTTGGCAGGCTGGACGGACGGATGGATGGATGGATGGGTAATAATGATAATGATAATGATAATTATGATGATTTTTATCTACAGCAACAAAATAACAAATAATAATAAATTCGAGGTGATTTTAATGGTGACCAGGTGGATGGATGGATGGATGGATGGATGGATGGATGGGTGAATGAATGAGTTGGGTGAATGAATGAGTTGGTGGACGGTTAAAAGAAAGGACAGGGTGCAGTAATACGATCGTCAATCACATCTGCTTATTAGCGTGACAAGTGACCAGAAAATATTACCTTTTGTCAACATTCATTTTCCTGTCACACGTGAACATGAACGTGAATGACCAATAACCTCCCAATGTTTACATTCGATTTTGACAGAAGTGATGAAGTGATTTGTGAACCTGATCGACAGGAAATGTGCCGTAATGTCCCTAAATGTAACGTAAATGTATCAATTTTTTGACGACTGGAATTGAATGAATGGATGGATGGATGGATGGATGGATGGATGGATGGATGGATGGATGAATGAATGAATGAATGAATGAATGAACACGCTAGGACAGGACAGGTACAATGGAAGGGCGTTGATGTAAGTGAGGACACCTGCAGACCTAGGTACTCCTGTCTGATGGAGACGTGTCCCTATTCACGTCTTCGTTGGGACATGCAAGTCATTCACGGTAATGTTTAATGAATGCCTCTCACGCATAACTTGACATAAATAAATGACATTTCAATGCTCGCTGGATAACGTCCATCCATTCACATGCGAGAGAACTGGGTCGTATAGAAGTCACGTGTTGTCATGACTTGATGTGGAGTTATTGACTTAATTTGCGTGTGGTTTTAAATAATTTGAGTAAAATCATGCAGCATTATTTACAAGTGATAACTTATTGATAACTTATAACATTTAAACAATTTATAACATTTAAAAAAAAAAATTTATAACATTTATACAATGTATCACATTGATGCAATGTATCACATTGATACAATGTATCACATTTGTAAAATGTATCACATTTATACAATGTATCACATTGATACAATGTATCACATTGATGCAATGTATCACATTGTAAAATGTATCACATTGATACAATGTATCACAATCATATAACTGGCATAACAATTTATAACTGGCCGAGATCCCAAGCAATAAGATGAGTACATCTGACACCTGTGATATATCTCTGAATATCCGATTCGATGTTAACTTAATTTATAAGTTACAAAACCTCGGAAATAAATTAATTATATTATTCATTTGTATTAATTTTATCTTTAAACTTAATTTTAAAAATCACGGGGGGCCACGGTCCTACCCGCCTCTCCCTCTAAATCCGCCGCTGATTGTCACGATTACGCTGGAAATGAAATTATATTAAATTAAATCACAGGAGAATGATTTCGTTTGGCATTATTAAATAATATTTCGAAAATAATTTCCAGATAAATAAATGCTAAAATAATTTAAATTCGGAACAAATGGAGTTCTTCCGATGTTTGAGATGAGAAGACAAACGGGAAGGTCTTCGTCGTGTGTGTCCTTCGTGAGCAGGCATCAATCCTTTCACCAACCACACGACGACCTCCCTCATCGATTCTAGTGATTATCAGTCCGCGATAATCATTTAATAAAAATTACTAATTAATAAAAATCAATTTCGCAATTATTAATATTAATTAATTAATTAATTAATGTGTTAAATTGATTAATTTCAATAGTAATTAATTAGCAGTCGTTGATTGACAGTGATTATCAACTGATGAGTTGTTAGTCATAATAATATTATTAATAATATTAGTCATAATAACTAATAACTGATTGTTCAATGAACGCTGACCAACCAAATCATTGACTGATCATATTTCATATTTATTCGTATATTTATTCGTATATTTATTCATATATTTATTCGTATATTTATTCGTATATTTATTCGTATATTTATTCGTATATTTATTCGTATATTTATTCGTATATTTATTCGTATATTTATTCGTATATTTATTCATAACAACCCTCCGATGTCACCATCAATTATGGATGATTGAATTAAAATAATATTTTTTATGCTAATATTTACATTATCTACATATAATCTATATACATATATGTGATGGATGATGATGATGATGGTAATGATGATGATGATATAATAATAANGAGGCTGTCTTAAAAAAAACAACAACAACAAAATAATAATAGTTATAATAACAATAATAATAATAATAATAATAAGAAATAATAATAGTAATAATAATAATAATAATAATGATAATGTAATAATAATATGTAAAGTGTAACGAGATTACATTGATATGATTTTTTTATTATTATCGCTTTAAAAATATAATATTTTTATTATCATGTTGGAGCATCATCAGCATCAACATCACCATCAGCATCATCATCAGCATCACCATCATCATCATCATCATCATCACCATCACGCACGAATGCAGTGTGCTTGTATCTAAGCATTTTTCAAGTCTGTGAAAAGAAGTAAGCTAGTTCCTCGGATGGATTGAATAGAGAAAAAGAAAATAAACAGACAGATAGAGAGAGAGAGAGAGAGGGAGCGAGAGTGAGTTTGGTGAGGGGATCACCCGCGAAGAAACGTTGAAAGATGAGGAGGCGACTCGGGGATGGGTGCAGTCTCTGGAATACTTCAATAAATTATCACATTATTCAATGCCAATCAATCACAGCTTCTCTCCTTCAATCAATCAATCAATCAACGATTAATCAATCGATCAACCACGAAATCAATCAATCAGCAATCAATAGTCTAATCGATTAGTCCGCTGACAGTCCAAATCACATGATTACGTAAAAGATTATAATAGGTCAAAATTGTAAATATTGAAAAGATTGATCATCACTTGGTTTGAAAGTGTCACCTGAACTGCTTTGACCTCTTGCGATACCAGACGAGGATGTTGTGAGTGCGTTTCACTTGTTCATCCAATTAAATGCTGCCAATCAATTGAACCTTTCAATCAACATCTTCAAGCTTTCAAGCAGTTCAAGCAATGTATGAACATTATTTGTGCATGTTCAATCAATTTCGGTCATGTTCAATCAATTTCAATCCAGGCACTCCCCGGGATTGAAAATCCTCATCCACACATTCAAGGCGAGTGCACACGAACTTTCACTCCTGGTCTTCTTCCTCGTGCTCTTCATCGTCGTCTTCGCCTCCCTGGTCTTCTATGCCGAACGCACCCAGCCTAACAAGCAGAACGACTTCACGTCCATACCCGTGGGACTCTGGTGGGCCATCGTCACCATGACGACGGTCGGGTACGGTGACATGACACCGAAGACCTATATGGGCATGCTGGTTGGGTCCGTTTGCGCCTTGACGGGCGTATTGACTATAGCCCTGCCCGTCCCGGTCATCGTCAGCAACTTCGGTCTCTTTTACTCGCACATGCAGGCCAGGGCCAAACTGCCCAAGAAAAGGCGCAGGGTGCTTCCGGTCGAAGCCGTTCGACCAAAAGGGGGTCTCAGGAACCTGCCAGTACCCCCTGGCTACCTCGGTGGTCAGGCGCTGAGGTTCAACTCGTTCAGGAACCGAGGAAATGTGCCTGGTAAGTTTGTGGTCGATGATGATGATAACGATGATGGTGATGATGGCGATGATGGCGATGATGGCGATAGTGCACTTTTGATGCATCCAGACCATGTGTTATAGTTATGGTATACAAATTTCATACAATAATAAAAAATAATAAAAAAATATTATCATCACCATCTTCATCGTAATCATAACAACACCGGTATTGATTTCATCGTCATCTACTTTATCAGCAGGATTAGGCAAAGGGGCACTCCAGGAATTACTGCCATTCTGCAACAGTAAGTACAACTGCATCTGATTGATGATGATGATGATGATGATGATGACGATGATGATGATGATGATGATGATGATGATGATGATGATGATGATGATGATGATGATGATGATGATGATGATGATATGATGATGATGATGATGATGATGATGATATGATGATGATGATGATGATGAT
>MPNW01001715.1:16164-36646 GCA_011800805.1 Hirudo medicinalis
CTGGAAAGTTGTAACTGGTAACTGGAAAACAGTATAAAGTTAACTGTAACTTTAACTGTACTGGAAAGTACTAACTAGTAACTCAAACTCTAACTGAAAAGTCCTAACTGAAATAACACTGTCTACAACTTAAATCAGCACTCATGGCACACGACTCGACAAACACCTGCCCATTGTTCTGCTTGGAATTTGTGCAACAGTCAAGGAGGATCTCCAGTGCTCACCAGCCAAACTCGTTTATGGAATAACATTGAAGCTACCAGGAGAACTCTCAACATCAAACCAAGCCAACCTGCCCATCAGTTACCAAAGTTTTTGCGGATCACCTTACCGAACAGACGCGGAAGCTCAAACCTAAACAGCCTAGGCAGCAACAACAAACCTCCTATATCCCGAAAGACCTAGCAACTGCTCCAAGTCGAGCAAGCAAACCACCACTTCATCCACAGCTCGATCGTTCTACGTGCTTAAACGCTCAAACCTAATACCCTCTGTTAAGTATCAGTACCCCACAATTTATACTGAATTAATAATAAACATTCGCTCTAGTAGTGCAAAAGTAAATTTCGCTTTACATAATTATTATTGAATTCAAATTTATTTAAAGTTGTATCAAAAGCTCCGTGCAGGTTGGCCGAATGGGTTGCGTTCCTGCATGCGGTCGTAATGCGTCGCGTTCGCAACCCAGCCTGCGCCGCCAGGGATCGCTCTCGGGTAGGGGCGCTATATAAATGGTGGATCGATTAAAAAGTGCCTTCACAAGTCCAAATCATCTTAGTTGTGCAACGGACTTTAATCAAATAAATAAATAAATAAAGTGCCTTCACATCCCATTCTGATACAAAAGGCACTCAAAATATCGGCTAAATACAAAAAAGCTACGTAATAATAAGTAAAATTAAATAGCATTACGGTGTAATTTTTATGTGACAATACATAACTTATAATATATATAACTTAAATATCTGTTATAATATAATATAACTTAAAAATACAATGTAAGAATATTGAGTGTAGGAATCATCTAGAGCAAAAAGGCTGACGTTTAAAGCCCCAAACCATGAGGATGCATGAGGGAGGAGCCGTAGTGAGGGGAGGAGCTACATTTTGTAAACAAATGTCAAAAATGCCGAACTACCGTTGTTTTTTCTCCCCTTCTGCTTAAAGTTTATTACTAAGGATTCCACTAGCAATGTCTTTGTAGTAATGGAGAGTTTAGCATGGATGCTAACTTTTTCTGACATCGGAATACTTTACACTAAGTAACCTATTTATATCCACCCAGCAATTATAGGAATTAATGCCCTCTCCAATTGCAGACTTCATAACATACTCAATCTTAACGTGATATCTTTCAACTCAAATCATTGTGTTTTGAGAAGTGTCCCTTAATCCGATTAACTTAGTACTCTTAGAAGAATTTTAGGCTGTACTTTTATTCATTATAATCTTTAAAAATATTAATTATTTTGAGTCTTGGCCTCATTTGCTGAGGTTCTAAAAACAAAAAGTAATATGGAATAAATGAAAAGTAGTAAGCAGAGTGCAATAGAATTGAATGCCACTCATACTGTGATGTAGCCATTTGCATGAGTGCAAGTTGAGTGGAGCAAGAGCCACGCTCCTTGCAAGCACGTATCATCGATTATGAAGAATGGATTTCTGTATTCAGAATAAATTCCAATTAAATCCATCTGTGACGTGCCCAAAGCGCCTTTCACTACACTTGTTCGAATTTGTAGATTGCTAGGAGATACTTGAACGAACAATAAAAATCTTTATTCGATAAAAAAAACCCAACAATAATACTACATGACGACACTGCGACGACGATGACCTGTGTGTGTGTGTGTGTGTGTGTGTGTGTGTGTGTGTTAATTAACGCCCATTTCATAACTAGATGATTAGGGCGGGACGACCTGGACTGGCCTGGCCTCTATATATATATATATATATATGATAATGATTATGCGCCCGAGTACCCAGGCGAGTAGCTCGAACAAAGGAAAAAGTGAAAATAAAGTTCCACGATAACAAAGGAATTGCCGCGCACGGATCGCGACGGTGAGCTCATAGGCTACCGGCGTGACACCATCTTTGCACACATTTTAAATTTTAAGCATTTTAGAGTACCAAAGAAAGAATTAGTTAATTACAAAACCGTCATAAAATTTTCCATAATAGCTATAATCAAACTGAATCGTTAATAGGCTTGCAAAGTAGGCCCTCAGATCTAAATGCAAGGCTTTGACAATATGGCTACTTTATATCTATTAGAAATAGATACTTTATTTAACTATTTAAATCAAAAAAATTGCTACTACATACAATTTGAATATCATCCATCATAATATGAACAGATTTTCTCCTTTCCTGGTATAAATGTTTGAACAACTGGGTGGCCATCCAATCAGTGAACAAGGTACACGTCATCCAGGGACCACACGTGGTATCATTCCTCTTCACATACCTGTTGAGCAATATGGGATCAAATGTCTAAGAATTAGCTAACAAAGCTGGCAGATGAGAATGTCCTAGATTTCCACAAAAGATAAAATTTAAAAAATGTTCGATTAATTGAACCTTTTCCATTTATCAGGCAAAAAGTTCTTAATGATGACTGTGAGACCTGTTGATAAGCTTTTGGAGGACAACTTCAACATTGCTTTTAAGTACTCTATTGAGTGCTTCAGTCCCATTATTATTGGTGGATGGAGTTAGAACCCTTGAAAAAAAGTAGTAACCCAAGACTAAAATTAAGATTTTTTATTAATTTATTAAAGGACATTTTAAGTTTACAATAAAAAATAAAAAATTACAGCACATCACTTTTTGTGACAAAACATAGCTCCTCCCCTCATTGCCGACTCCTCCCTCACGCATCCTTGTAGTTTGGGGCTTATAGCTGCAGCAAAGAGCCTCAACATACAGTTCCGTTGAATTACTTTTCGGTCAAATTTTATTTTTTTCCATTTTTTTATATGGTTGTAAAAATTTAATTAAAATATAAAAGCTAGAAATGTTAATTTATGCAGAAACATTAACCTCTCTTCTTTCGACATATTCATATCACTGCAACGTATTTCCGGTCCTAGTATGTCGGATTATCTGCGCCGTCTCCTGTGTTTGAATTTGCCAAGCTACGGAAATGGTAAGTTTAGAAACTGGTTTTATTATATACATTAATTATCTAATCATGGGTATCACTACAGCGAGTAAAAACATTCTCGCCCTTTTTGTAGAAAATGGGACCCAAATCTTCATTGAGAATCTATGGGGAATTAACTCATAGAAACGTTCTCATACGATAATGAAAGTTTTCCCTACTTTTTGTGAAGTTGGGAAAAAGATACGAACTAACAAACAGCTGGACATAGTGGAAGCTCTTTATCATCTTAGGTTACAAGCTAGAGTCATAAAGGTTTATGGCTATAGCTTGTAAAAACCATGGTCATGATCTAGGTAACTAAAGTACGTGATGTTGGACAAGCCAGAGTCCTTTATGACGATAGCTTGCCAAAAACTATGGTCTTGAATACGACGGTGAAGTTAGCAAGACTTCAGCAAGAACTTTAACACCCAATAACACTCTCTGTATCGTTAACAAAGCTGATACAAAGGAGCAAGGATCGAACTTATTCCTGGGAGCCATTACGATATTAGGATTAGTCGAGAAATCTTTTATATAAAAATGATTGTGTGTATGTTTGCACATCATGTTGATTGTATGAAGCAATCTCCATTCAGAAAATGAATAAAAACAAAAATCCTAAAAGTTTAAATCAACTAATAATTTTATAAAACTGAGTAAATATAATTTAATTAATTTTGATTAATAAAATTGCACGCATATTCAGGATCTTTGGAAATGAAGCTCCAAATACATATATATTCATTTTTAAATGTATTTCAGTGATTCATCGCTACAAAAAAAATTTTCGTTGTCAAATCAATTATGCCACCCAAACAACAATCTACAATCCACACCTACATCAAGAAAAAGAAAGGCATCAGAAATAGACGAGCAACTGGAAGCAAGGCTGAAAAAAGCTCGAGTATGCGCTGCTCAAGCCCGTTTGTCAGAAACAGTAGAGCNCAAAAATCCATCTTTCAACCATTCAATCAAACAAACGACCATCCACACCTACATCAAGAAAAAGAAAGGCATCAGAAATAGACGAGCAACTGGAAGCAAGGCTCAAAAAAGCTCGAGTACGCGCTGCTCGAGCCCGTTTGTCAGAAACAGTAGAGCAACGGATGGCAAGATTAATTCGATCCAGACAAACACTACAAGTTGATTTAAAATTTGTTGCATTCCAATACGATGCTCATTATGATTGCCGTCACCATCCAAGTGTGGTTATTGGAAAAATGGATGAATTATGCGAGTATTGCGGTGCCAGGCATTCAGTTAAAAAGATGATGAACAATGTCATCGAAGACACCATTTCAAATGGCAAATTTAAAGGAGAAGATTTTCTGTTGCCATGCATCCCAATTATTACGACAGATATGCCATTCAAATTCAGATGTCTGCAGTTTCCAGTGCGACTCGCTTTTATAGCGACCATCAACAAGGCACAAGGACAATTGCTTCAAGTGTATGGACTAAATTTGGAAAATCCATGCTTCTCACATGGACAGCTGTATGTGGCCTGCTTATGCATCGGAAAACTTTCTGATTTGCAATAAAAAAATAAAAACCAACACTTCTCTTTCTTTAAATGGCATTGCAACGCATGCTGGGTACTCGCTAGTAGTGGTATATTAGTAAATTGCAGATGCTATGCAACCGTGTCTATAAAAGACACCAAATATTAATAAATAATTAAAAAATAAAGTTAAAAAGTAATAAAATTTCACCTGTTTATATATTTTATGTCTATGGTCTCAAATGTAAACAAGAAATTAGGCTTTCTTCAAAATTAAATTTCGGGTACTTGCGCTGGAGACACGTTAGCGAAACATATATTTTTAGAAAGGGAATTTTTTGTAGATTTTAAATATCTTCATAAAATTTGAAACAAGTTAAAGAATTCTATTTTTTTGGCTACTAAAGCTTCATTTATTAGCCAAAAATTCATTTTTATTAGATGTGCTTATTTTATGCGAACACATTATTTTCCTAATTAAGACCTTTCTAACAAAAAAGGAATTATGATTTTATCTTAACGCGTTCCAAAGTTATCGAGTGTTAAAGTTCTTGCTGAAGTCTTGCTAACTTCACTGTTGTGTGAACTAACCATTTAAGATCAAAATGTCCATGACTGAAAATGGGTCCATTTGGTTAATCACCAGCATTGTGAACCCCCTTGGATCACACAGTATGATAAACAAGAAAAATAAGGTTTTTGATGGGGTATGAAGGCTGTGGAGTGAGCTGGCTGCTTCAGAACTTTACAAACTTATAAGAACCATTTCTCCAAAGACATTTGAGTGTGGTTGATTGACTATCACAACATTTACATTATTTTTAAGTATATTGTTAAGTTAATATCCTAAGAAGGTTCTCACATTTGAGATTCATCCAGTTTTTTTAGTTTTTTATGAGGAAGAACTTGTTCCATAACTTTTAACTTATAGGCAGTTAACATCTCTAATGGACAAATTCATGCCTTTTATGTAAGCCTATTCCCAAAACCCGCCTATAATATGGTTAATTATTAACTCTACTTATTAAAATTGATTAATTATGGTCCCATACACAACATTTTTATGCAAAATAATATAAAGCTAGCTCTCTAGTAACTAGAAATGTTGTGATTCTTTTATTTATTTTTTATTTGATTAAAGTCCTTTGCATAACTGAGATGATTTAGACTTACTGTGTGACTCTTAAATCTGAGCCATATTTTTGACTGCACTCTAGATACTGAAACCACAAATAACTTTTATAATATTTGGTAATTGTATTTTTTGTATTATTTATTTTTACTTACCTGTTCTCTATTACTTACAAACTATGATTTTGATGAATTAAAATAGATTAAATTCAAGTTAGTTTCAAGTGATTTCATGCATAAATAACAATAACAACATGATTTGGAGAACTGAGAATTGCCTGGTAGGGAAAGGAGATATGGTTGATGAAGCGAGGGTGTTGGCGATTGATTCATGAATTTTGGTGATTTTTGAGATGAAAAATGAATTAAATGAGTTAACAAGAGTGGAAGTCTCCACAGATGAAAGGGAGGTTGTAGGAGGAGATGAGGTGCAGTTTGAGAAGAATGTTGGAGCAAACTCTGATACAGAATTCTGAAAAAATTTTAATGTACAACAAGCCAGAAATCAAGATGGAGCATTTACATCATGATTAGAAGAAACATTTATAGTAACTGGAGAGTAGTTATAAGAGTTATAATTGGTGATAAGTAACTGGTACATGTTTGACAAAAAAAGCAAGTGGGTAGGTGACAGATTTCGGGAACCAGATCCGAGCACCCGCTTCCTTTGTCTCCGTAGAGGCAGTTGGCATCCGCAGGGTTCAAGAGCTCGACAAGTTTTGCAGCAAGAGGTGGCATAATAATCATTGTAGCAATCCCTTGGCTCTAGACTGGAACATTTGCCCATGGTGTCCGAACAACCTGACAGAATAAAATATTTAATTATTTTATTAAGATAAATCTACTTATTTGTAATTATTGATGTGGCTTCATTTATATCTTTGATATTTTTAAGATTATTCAAATATTAGAGTAATTTATTAAGGTTCACCTCCTTTGCTGGTTCCATTGCCAGCGCACGATGCGCAGCATGAATTTTTGTAGTCTCGACACAATGTCTCTGGATTCTGCATAATTTCATCTTTGCATGGGTTCTTGTGATAAGAAGGATAATTGAAATGTATCTTCAACTTGTAGTCACCATAAACACAGGAATCTGGTACATTGAGAATGAATGATGATAAGTTGTAACTTGTTACAACAATGTTATCCACCACTTTATAATATTCATGTTAGGTTTGTTATGTAAGACTATTGCATCTCTTTGAGTAATATTAGAAATTAACTTTAACAATGCTTACATTGAGCTCTAGGAGCCCTACTGTCATATACATGTCTTTCACTCTGACACCAGTTATAATTGCCACAAGTTGTTCCATCCATTGTCATTATATCTTTGGCCATTGTAGCACCAAATGCCACTGCAAAGTCGATCTTTGGTAATGCCCATCTTTAAAATGCTACATGCCTCTTTTATTACTTCAGTCCGATATTTCTAATGCTGCAGACTCTGGAGAAGTTCTCATTGCCTCTTTCCTTGATCTAAAAAAGGCTTTTGATTCTGTGAATCACCAAATTCTATTTTCTAAACTTGAATATTATGGTATTAGAGGCATAGTTTTAAAATGGTTCATTGATTATTTAGCTAATAGAAAACAAAGGGTTGCTTATAATAACACTGACTCTGATGATGTCACTTTAATTATGGTGTACCTCAAGGATCTATTTTAGGTCCACTTCTTTTTATTGTGTTTATGAATGATTTCAGCTGTACATCGACTTTGTTTAAGGTGTTATTATATGCTGATGACATTACTGTTTATACTTCTGGTGGCAATATTAATTCTCTTATTCAATCTTTAAACAAGGAACTTTACAACATCAATAACTGGATCATAACTAATCGACTTTCACTTAACATAGCCTAATCTAAATTTCATTATTTTTCATTCTCCAAAAAAAGGTCATACTTTATGATTCTCCCCCTTCCATAAATAATATTGCTCTGATAAGAGTCACTAGCTTTCGATATCTTGGTGTTATACTTGATGAACACCTATCCTGGCTTGATCACATAAAATACATACAAGGCCGAATAGCTAGGAATATTGGTATCATTGCCAGAGTCCGTCCTTTTGTAAATACCAAGACTGCATTGCTATTATATTTTTCCCTTATTTATCCTTATCTTACTTACTGTAATATTGTATGTGCATCTACTTATCACAATCGTTTAAACCAATTATTTATTTTTAAAAAGCATGCCATCCATATAATATTTTCACTGCCAATTTTATCTCACACAAATTTGACTTTTATCAATAACAATTTATTAAATCTTCAACAAATACATAGTCTTCAAACTGCCCTTTTTATGTTTTCTTACAATAAGAATGCCCTTCCAGATAAATTTGTAGGTCTTATGTCCAATAGTGTCAACTACACTAATCCTCACATTCCTTCCGTCATACCCATGAATATAGTCCATCTTTTGCCAAAACCTCCCTCAAGCTCTTTTCAATAACATGCTACGGACCTAAACTATACAACACCATTCCCTCATCTATCATAAATCAGACGCAGACTGGACCATTCATACTATTATATTTACTATTTAAATTGTCCTTTAAATTGTACTTAGTTCATGGTATTCTCGATTAATTGTTTATTTGATAGGTTTATTACTCTTTTAATCAGCTTGCAGTAGAGGCTTGCGCTTCCTTAAGGCTGTTCCATGAGTTCTTTGTTAATCCGCCCGTTGGTTTTGTTTGCTTTGTTTCTTTAATTTTAATGATTAATAAATTTCCTAAAAAAATAATGTTACTATCGATATAGCTTTGTAAAGCAACAATATTAGAAGCATGAGTCATTAAGTTGTCATGTTTTTAGTATAACTAACAAATGAAATAATAATATATAATAATAATATTAATAATATATTAAACAAAATATTGTGAATGTAATTNAAGGCTGTTCCATGAGTTCTTTGTTAATCCGCCCGTTGGTTTTGTTTGCTTTGTTTCTTTAATTTTAATGATTAATAAATTTCCTAAAAAAAATAATGTTACTATCGATATAGCTTTGTAAAGCAACAATATTAGAAGCATGAGTCATTAAGTTGTCATGTTTTTAGTATAACTAACAAATAAAATATAAATATTTATATAATTAATATATTAAACAAAATATTGTGAATGTAATTTTTATTCTTACATAGAAGAAAGGCTCGGGTCCATAAGCAACCTTGCATTGTCCGTCGAGATCAAATATTTGTCCTGGGTACAAATGCAAGGAAATGTTTCTTTCTCGACCAAGGCTGAAATCTTCTCCACCATTCTCCAGACAATTGCTTGATTTCCTGAGTCCATGTCAAATGAGATAATTTGAAATGGTAAGCATTGCTTATTTATTCCTAATCAGCTTGCAAATGTGCATTAGTATTAATATTGGTCAAAGAAATCAGTTTTAAAATTGACATCTTTGGCAAGTAATTTTCAACTCCAGTAATTTTTAAAGAATTAATTTGTTTCTTGTTTTCAAGTTTCACTTACTCACCCAGTTTATCAATGGTGGATTTAAAGGCATTAATTGAACATTGAGAGAAATTTCTTTGGCCACTTGCTCTCTCACACATGACATAGTTGTTGGTGTCGCAATTGTTTTTTTCACCATCGTGAGGAGCACCAAGGCTTCCAGAAGAGAAAGCATGTGTTATTTTTGTTAGTGGTTATGTCAATTGTTAAACACATAACAATGTCTAGTTTGTATTATCATCATCATTTCTATATATTATAAGGTGAAGGAATTATCACTAAATCTGAGAGTTAAAAAAGATATTGTTAAACTGACGAGTGGCCAAGTTCATGTGCTAAGGCTGTAGCTGTTTGGTAAAGTCCTCTATATCTGACAATGACTCTTTTGGGGGTACAAACTCGTTATTAAGGATGATTTGTGACTCACATAATGCGTTCCTTTGATCCTGTTTGTACTCTGGATGCTAACAGTGGCAGAAGCTTTGAGCAAGAAATCCTTGTAGGTGCCCAAGAACTTAGAAATTGAATGTTCAGAAATGAAATTGATTTAATTACTGATTAATATTAAGAATCAAATTCCATGCTAAAAGAGTAAAAGTGGAAACTATCCTAACTTCTATTTTTGTTTGAATCAAATGTAATATATTATTTAAGCAGAATTTTCAGGAAATTGTAAAAATTACTCATCAAATAAATCCTTGATTTGAAATTATTTTGGCGTTTTCAAGTTCAAGGTCGATTTGAATGGAGTCTGGTAAGGAGTTTGTGTTGTTGTTCCTCTTGTTCTTGAATATCCATTGTGGTTTTATTGCAATTATGTTCGGTTTTTAAGTTTTATTTTCGTAATTCGATCGAAATCACTCAAGTGCCCTCTTAAGGATTTATATTGCTTATAAACCATTGTAATAATTTATCGTAAGTATCTTGATAACATTTCATAATAATTTGTAATACATCAAACGAAATATCGTGGGAGTAATTGCCAGCCATAAATAATGTAGTTTGAAAAAAGAAATTTTGAATAAACAGGGATAAAGTAATGTCTTAAAGTTAATACCTTCTTCTAATTCAGTCGAAACTGATCGATAGACACAGACAGCGAGTAGAAGTATTTTATCAATCTTGACTTGACTTGAGTTCAGTGATAATCTACGAAGCAACAAAAAACATGTGATGTATTTTTGCCATCTGGTAATGTGATAATGTGACACCAAAGCAATGAATGACATTTGACATATGTAAGACATGTGTTCAACATAGAAACTTGTTCCTAGTTTGTGTTTATTTAGTGACTATTGTGTATAAATAATATCTGTCAAGTTAAGTAATTAAATAAAAAGCAGTTTTTGTACAAGCAACTGGCAGCACAATGCACATGATATACTAAGGGATTGCAACTTCTGATTTCAAAAAGATCCGCCCTCAGTCACCAGGCACAAAACAAATTTGGCCCTTCATCAAATGTAGCTGAATACCCCTGATCTAAACCATCTTCAGAATCTTTGATTTTAGTTGCTTTATTTGTGTGAAAATGATTTTGTGTTTGTCTTGAATTCCATGGCAATATTTCTTTGATATTCAACATTCAATTGTTTGGATGACCTCTTTACTTGTTCCCTTTAATTGCCTGAAACTCTTAATTATAATTTAATTAATACTAATTTATATCTGGGCCAGCTAAACTTGTGGATTGCTTTAAAAATAGTAAATACACAATTTTTATTGTGTTGATGAGGAATATTATGTTGTAATAAATGTGCATTTCAGTTGAACAAATTTGTTATCAGGAAACTATGTAACTGGTGCAATATTACCTGTGGAAGAATGAACATGACAATTTAAAATTGAAATCGCAAAGCATTTAAACCCATTTTAAAGGCCTAATTGGAATCTGACTTATTTTTGCTTGTACACTCAAATCTCTTGAGCACTGTAAATATGTATTTAATATTCAATTTCAGATTGGTTTTATCAATTACACTTGGGAACAATTAACAGTACTGGAGTACTGATAGAAGAAACATAGACAAGAAGGTTCAACAATAGGATTATTAAAAACTTGTAATTTTTTTGTGCTGATGGATGAGGTTAGTGCATTTGTGATCTTAGTACTTACATTTCCTGCGAAATCATTGATTAATTATTACATCAACATGGCATTATTAATATTCATACGATCTAATTAAGCTCATTATTTTGTTATGCTATTTTCATATCGATGTTATTTGTAAATTAGAACTTATCTGATGTAATTGTCCATCATATCTGGATCTACATAATAGTTTTAGTCGGTTCTCTGAATTATTTTATTGTGAAGGGCCGAAATTTTCTTTTTGATGGGAAACAACCTTTGAAAAGGGACCTTTGATCTCTCTTTTGAAACGTATAATGTTTCGTGAACGATGCTGCACTGTGATTGCTTTGTAAATAAATTTAGATGCGTAATTAATGAACAATAATATCATAAGTCTGATCCTGTTATTTTGAATTCAGATGATTTTACTATTTAATTACAAATTTATTACATGAAATGCCGCGAGGGAAGCCTTCGTTTGAAGGCTGAATGAAGTGTCGCTGGTGTGGTCGAGATGTCAATCATTCGGTTAATTAAACGTTGGAATTCTCACGCTCGATCGAGCTTAGTTTCCTCGTCTGCTTTGCAGGCGCAAATACATACTCCTAAATAAAATCCCTTCGTAAAACCACTTAAAAACACAGTATTTTTTTTATCCGTTTTAGACCGTGTACGTTCGCGAATAAGTGAAATCAAATCAAAACTGTAAACTAGCCTTTTGTTGTAAATTATTTATTTACATCTTACTTAATTATTATTTTTTAATTTAATAATAACTCGATAAATTCATTATTATTTTAATGGTTTGTGCCAATATTTAGTCTTCGACATGTCTTCGACTTTTGTTTATTGCCGGAAAAACAATGGCTGCCAGAAATGTTAAAATGAGAGATGGCGATAAACGTAAATGTTATATTAAAGTTCGTCATTTCGTTGATGAACGTCGGCTTAGACTCAAATGCGCATCCTGCCCCGTAGAATCTCCTAACTCCGAAGAATTTTCACAGCATATACTGCTAGAAGGCCACAGAGCCCATGCTGGAGTCTGGAGATGTGGCAAGTGTTTGGATGCAAAGGGCCAGGACCGTCCTGAACCTTTCTCAAACCTGGACCCTCAAGTTGTGTACCAGCACGTTAGAGACTCCCATTACTGCCCCAGAACTGGCACGTTCCACTAAGAGGAGGAAGATTGAAGGTAAGGAAAAATCAGTTTGTATCCAATAAATCCTCCTTGTTTTTGCTCTTCCTACAATTTTTTTTACCGGTAACTTGATATTTGTGAGAAACCTTTTTAATGTTTTTAGTGAAAACTTTTTGAACCTTGTTATTTTTTTTTTGTTACAGATCAAACATCCTTGTCTTCCAACAAGAATCCTTACCCTCTTGTGTAATTATTATTAATAATTACTTTATTTAATAAAAAGCGTATTTGAAAACATTTTGTTTCTCAAATTTAATTATCAAAAATGCAAAATCTGATTGGTCAACTTTTCTATCTCAACTTCTCAAGATAAATGGCCTTGGTCGAAATAAACTTTGGGAGGGATTTTTGTTGTAAAGGGAGGTCAAAAAGTTGTGGTTTAAGAAAGACTTGCAAAACCAACTGGTAGTATTTACTTGTCTTTTTGTGGCCAAGCGGAGGGGGAGGGTCTCTGCTGTTTATTGCAGACTTTACATGGGGCACGAAGACTGGGACAACATTCAACACAGAATGAAAAGGACTTCGACTCGAGCTTGGCAACATATTCACAAGTTGCACACATGGTTGTCTGTAGTGAGCGCTTGAGTCGGTCGCTGGGATGGAGCTGCGAAAACCTGGGCCAAAGTGCTAACACTGGGCCACCGACAACGACGGTTTTGCCAAGTTGTTTTGATTGTTAACTCCGGCTGGCTTCTGTTGAGTCAAATCATCCAGGCCCGTACAACTGCACTGAAGCTAATTTTCGAAAACCGACCCCTGGGATCGAACACGGAGGCCGCGCAACGCTGAGCGCACTCTTAACACCTAGGCCACCGCTGCACTGCCGAGGCGAGGCTTTGATATTATGTTTATTGGAACGGCGAGTGATGTTGATGTCTCGTCTTTGCTCCATAATGTTTGACAAATTATTATTGCCAGTATTTTTCAATTTTGATTTGATTTTAGCTGACTACTCTAGTATAAATTACATTTTAGTAACTAGATAGACATTGTAGTCTTCTGAAATTCCTAAATTAAATAAAAATTATTGATGGAACTACATTAGAATTGACTTTTAAAGTGCCTCCAGTTTATTTGATTTAATATTGTTTCATTAATTGATGTTATCCATGGTCTAATGTTTTGAAATTGACTTGTATGTTATATCGTTCGAAGTTAGTTTCGTGTTGATTATCGCGTGTCGCCAAAATTTGCAAACGACGTTAGGTTCTTTCTGTCTTTTTCTGTTTAGTTTTTATTGAAAATATCAGGCCTCAAAACTAAAAGTGTAGTAGAGGGGCTTTAAAACTAATAACGACTGAACATGGAGGGACAATTGCTCCTTACCCTTGCGCAAAATAATAAGAAGAATAAATGCCGAACCATCGTTTTAGTGTTAGGCGCTAATGGAGCAAATCAGGTTTGAAATTTTCTTGTCNATAACGACTGAACATGGAGGGACAATTGCTCCTTACCCTTGCGCAAAATAATAAGAAGAATAAATGCCGAACCATCGTTTTAGTGTTAGGCGCTAATGGAGCAAATCAGGTTTGAAATTTTCTTGTCTTGATTGTATTGGGATGGATTGGTTAAGAGACTGAGATTATGTTGCATACAACTATAAATTAATGTCACATCAAGGTATGTCTAATTAGTGGATTAAATGTGTCACAGTTCTGCCATGTATAGGTTGCATAATAATGCCAATTTAAATATTGTTTTTAGGAGTTTTTCAAATTTATAAAATGACTGCATCACCCAGAGAGATTGATTTTCAAAGATTTAATAAAATAATTAGAATAAGTTATTATTAGGAATGTGAATTTGAATGTTATTGTTATTTTATAATGTAATTATTAACATCATAAAGCATTAATTTAAGTCAAAGTAATCTGACTTAGGTGGGCTCAATCCATTTGTTATAAATCCAGATTCCCCTTTTATATAATCTTGCCTGGGAAAAGTGCTCAAAAACCAACAGATCAGTTCTATGGTGGCATGCCAGTGATGACGACAAGAGGTACAAACCAATTAATATTGTCAAAACCATTAAGTGCACAATGCAATCATTAGTTGTAATCATAATAATCACTCTGCCGTTATTGACGCATTATTCACATTGCAATTTACTTCTTGGACTTAACGTGATTACGATTAATTATTACAACAACAGAAACGGCAAGAACAAAAAGCCGAGAAGCAAATCTCTTGAAGAATTCGATGAGAGCCCTTTTGTCGTCCACTTGGATTACAGGAACTCCAGGGATGCTCTTGGAAGCTCTTGCAATGCTTGCATATTTCAGGTGCTAAAATATTTTCCATATTTATGAGAGCAAATAAATTACAATCAACTGTTATAGCTGTAATTCGTTATCTTGTCACCTTAGTTACATTGTTGTGCTGTTGTTTTTGTTTGATTTTGTTGCAATGCATTATTAAGATGGACAATAAGGCAACTCTGAAACTGCATGAGGTAGCGTAATATTATTAAGCTGTAATATTACATTATATCATAAACTATCATCATTTCCATCATTGTGACATAATTATTAGTTAACTTGTGTTAACGAAAAGTCTTTAGTTTGAGTTTCCAGATTCCACTGTGAACCTTAACAATTAAAAAGATTTGCTTCCTTAGAACTTTGAAGCCATTACACCCAACATCTTGGCTCAGGGCATCGAAACTGTCAGAGGTGGAGGACTGGTGGTTTTCCTAATGGACAATGTCAAAACTCTCAATGAACTGCTGGCTGTAAAGATGGTAATTATTACTGATTTATCAATTAATTGGTTTATTTATTTATTATCAACCTCGTTCAAAGGGTCATTCGACCTCTTACACGACCAAATGAATTCAAAAAGACAGAAATGCACAAAAATTGAGTCAAAGCATCAATGGCAGCAACTAATAACTCAAAAATAAAATACATTTGATCAGTGGACAAGCAAAAACAAGGGAATTAGGTTAGATATTGATTTAAGTTAAGTTCACGAACAGCCGAGCCAAAGCGAGAGACAGACGATGAATTTACATTGCTGACAGGCAGGGAGTTCCACGATCCAAAGACTCGGTTACAGAAGAAATTCTTAGCAGTTTCACATCTGATTTTACCAGTTCTGGGTTTAAAATTGTGACCTCGTGTCCTAGAATATGTCAAGGGTAGGGGAGAGAAGGAGGCCGTGCAATCGAGCAGTCCTCTTCTTAACTTGAAGCGAAGCGATAGCAAATTCAGACCTTAATCGACGCTTTTCAAGAGTTGGTAGGTTCAGTTATCTGAGTCTATCCATGTACGGATGAGAAGCCACGGAGGGTATGGCCTTGGTTAGGGTCAGGGTTAGGGTTAGATCATTGATGTGATCGTGAAATTTGTTCAAGTCTCGACGTGATCTTTGAAGATATTGGATTTTTACGGCAAATACATTATTTACAAGTTGTTCTGTTTATAGGAGAGATGTCATCGGCATTTTATTGTTTTTGTAACAACTTGTGAATAAGTTGATTGTCGTGCATTTATTTCACGATTATGTCAGTCATTGATGATGTGGTTAGTGAATGGGTTAACAGCAGTGGCCTTGACATTCAGGACTTACACGGGCGTCTGAAAACATCGGCAGGCCTGGAGGCGACTCCGAGGTTCACAGAGAGGTATTAAATATTATCACGAGATTAATTATTATTATTATTATTATTATTACTGTAATAATAAGTATAATGAGGTTAATAATAGTTAATAACTGAGCAATAACTTATCAATTATTTTAAACATTCCTGTGGATCACGAAGACAGCTATGGCCACCCAAGTTACTTGACCTAATGTTATATATACATATATATTTTTTATTGTTTAATAATTAATATTATTAATTATATTATATTATTAATATAATTATTTATTGCAAACATGACGTGATGTTACAATGACCGCATTTATTGCCAGGTTCCTGATCTCACTCGTCAGATGTCAGAGCTGCGTCGTAGTGGACGACCAGTTGCAAGTCCTATCCCACTCAGAATCATCACACTGCTTGTGGAGCTTGAAGGCCGCAGATGTAATTTGTTTTAATATTAATTATGCACAATTAATAATTTAGTTATTACTCCAATTGCATATGATAATTGTTGTTGATTCTGTTGGTAATATTTGTTGAAAATGTCCGATGTCTCATGGCTGGTTGTTTCAATGTCGGACGAGCTTTTCGAGAGATGTAGTTGGTGTTGTCAACACTTGCAAGTTATTAATGTTTTTATTATTATTATTATTATTATCTTATTATGATTAGTTATAATTAAATTGTGATTTAATTAATTACACAGGAAGAATTGAAAACAGAAGAACTGGAGATACAAGAACTGGCTTCCTCGCTTCTAAGCCAATCAGAAACCAGCATAGCAGGGTCATTGGTCAAGTGTTGTGCCACCATGGATCAGGCAAGTTGACCTTGTTGCATAATAAGTTTATTAATAATAATTATTGTTAACATTTATTATTGTTATTATTACTAAATTAGTTCTGATTGTTACATATTAATAATTAATATTAATTATAACAATGAGGCATAACAATGAGGCACCAACCCATTATCATCTGATAAGGTTCACATGAAAAATAAGGTGTTTGAGACCTTTTGATTGTCACGACCAAAAATGATGATGATGATGGTGATGGTGATGATGATGATGATGAGCCTGACCAACGACAACATTAACATAGCATAATTAACATAATACATGCAAGCCATTATCAGCATCACAAAGTGTAACAAGTGCAATGAAGTTTAACATCAGTTGAACTGCCACTCAGGCCAAGGCAGTTCTAGCCATGATTGGGTCCCTCACCAACAAGTCCATCCCCTCCACGGTTGTCATGACAGCGGCCAGGGGAAGGGGGAAGTCGGCCGCACTCGGGCTCGGCATAGCGGCAGCCGTGGCTTACAAGTTTGTTATGCATTCGATAACATTTCTAATGATAACCTTTATCGATTGTCAGTTCATTTTAGTTTCACTTGTTAGCTGAGGTGGCCTGGTTAATTGATTGATTGATTGACTGGCAGAGTATTAACTAATTACCCTTGTGTGAATTGCTTGCATTCATGGATGATTCTTGTACATGAATGCAGTAGCCGACCTGCATGATGATAGCTGCCATGTCACTTCTATTATTGTCCTACCAGTGGTTTATTATTACATTGTAATGGTTATTACCAAAAACCATTGCCATTCATAAAAACACAGTTAATAATATTATAATAAGGAGTTAGTAATATCATTATATTGCCACCAAGTAATATTTATTTTGCATCCATTAACCAAACGACAGGTTCGGAGACATCTACGTCGCAGCCCCTGGCCCCGAAAACCTTGGGACCGTGTACGACTACGTTGAGGTCGGCCTGAGGGCACTCAACTTTGGAGTGAGTTTCAAAATGATCGAATGACATTTCAAGGAATAATCAATATTTCTGTTAGACTACATGAATTGTTGCCTAATTGGAAGGCCAGTAAAACATTTACTGAGTAAATGTAGTGCGACTATCTGAAGAAATTGTATCCTATGTTGTTGCTGGAGACTTTTGTTGCTATGTTTGTCTTTAAAGACATTATCGTGGCTCGATCTGGAGCAGGCTTTGTAATGGTTTTTTGTTTTTTATTATTAAGTTATTTTTAATTCATCAAATCTTCAGGACAATGAATTCAAGAGGATCCAGCCCCATTGTCCGAAGCAAAAGTACTGCCTTGGTTTCGAGATTTTCAGGGATCACGTGCAGAAAGTGGAGGTGAACGAACGAGTTGGATTCCAAATATATAATATATAATAATTAGTAATTAATATTAATAATAATAATAATAATAACGAAACTCTGAGAGAAATTGCTAAATAATAATAATAATAATAATAATAATAATAATAATAATTAACGTTGGGACTGGACTCCAAACTCGTCAAGATCTCAATTGGTCTCGTTGTCGGTCGGACAAACTTGTTGACGTACTTGATCGAATCAATCAATTGCAGTACGTCCGACCCGAGGACCATCGTCTCATCTCGGGGGCGAAGATTTTGTGCATCGACGAAGCCGCTGCCATCCCGATGACGTACGTCAAGGAAATGATGTCGGCAAGATACGTGTTCATGTCGTCGACTGTCAATGGGTGGGTGATCGTGCTGACTGGAAGAGATACATGTCTACATTGGCTGATCGTATTTATAATGACATTATTTTAATATCTTTTGAATCAGAATTATTATTATTTATTATTAATATAAGCATTAATATTAATGTATTATTCATGTATTATTATTATTATTTATTATTATTATTATTAATATTATTATTATTATAAGCAGCATTTATTATTACAAGTTGGTTAGCTTATGGATGTCACAGGCTCATTAAATTCACCACATCACAGTTACGAAGGAACGGGCAGGTCCCTGTCCCACAAACTGATCTCCGACCTGAGGCAGAAGGTTTCGATCCACGAAAGTGGTGTCGAAGTGGTAAAGGCCATCGAGAAGATCAAGAAGAACGTGGCAGACGACTTCAACGAACTGGGTGCGTTTTTCGTACTCTTTTGAGTCGTGAATTTGTGATGGTTAATCGCACGATGATGATGATGATGGTGGTGATGATGATGATGATGATGATGGTGGTGGTGGTGGTGGTGATTGTAGTTATGGTGGTGGTAGTGGTTGTAGTTATGATGGTGGTGCTGCTGATGATGATGATGGTGGTGGTTATGATGATGGTGATGGTGGTGGGTATGATAGTGGTGGTGGTAATGATTGTCATGGCTCTATCTTCTTAGAGCATTCGACATTTATCTAACGACCCAGGAACTATTAAATATTCAAACTTAGAACGACTCAACCTCCAGGTCAATGGAATTTATATAAAATAAACAAATAATTAAAACTAAAATCAACAACGACCTTCTGTTCGATTTCACAATAATCTCCCCTGCTGTGTGTGTGCGTGTGCGTGCGTGTGGTTAATTAACATTCATTTCATAACTAGTATACTCCCTGGCTTCCTAGGTTACTTTTATTTATTTAAATTATCTCGTGGTAGGTCGTGGATGGGTGTAGCTGTGTTAAATCTTCCCTGCTGTGCGTGTGCGTGCGTGTGTATAATTAACGCCCATTTCATAACTAGTATACTCCCTGGATTCCTAGGCTCCTTTTATTTATTTAAATTATATTTTAAATTATGGAAATATCCCACCACGAGATAATGTAGAGGATGGGTGTAGCTCACCCACCGTGACAATGATGATGATGGTGGTGGTGGTTGTGATGATGATGGTGAAGGTGGTTGTGATGATGATTGTGATGGTGGTGATGATGATGACGGTGTTAGTGGTTATTATGATGATGATTATGGTGTTGGTGGTTATTATGATGATGATTATGGTGAAGGTGTTTATGATGATGATGATGGCGGTTATGATGATGGTGATGCTGATGATGATTATTATGGTGGTGGTTGTGATGATGATTGTGATGGTGGTGGTTATGATGAAGATGGTGGTGGTTATGATGATGGTGATGCATGATGTTTATGATGGGGGTGGTTGTGATGATGATTATGTTGAAGGTGGTGGTGGTTGTGATGATGATTGTGATGGTTATGATGATGGTTATGATGATGATTATGGTGGTGGTTGTGATGATGATTGTGGTGGTGGTTATGATGATAGTCATTATGGTTGTTATGATGATGATTATGGTAGTGGCTATGATGATGGTGCTGATGATGATGGTAATAAAATATTGCTGATAATAAAAATTACTACTATGAAACTGTTTACTGAGCCCTAAAGCACAAACTGAATATCCAACATCCGAAAACCACACCGTAATATTTAAGGTCCTCCGACGGGTCAGGGATCACCCAAGGACCGTAACACAAAATGAATTTTGTGAATACTATCAACTGTAGTTGACAGTTAAAATTAGTTCTCTGCGGAAC
>MPNW01001719.1:18960-29933 GCA_011800805.1 Hirudo medicinalis
CCCCCCCCAAAAAAAAAAAAAAGCCACCCATACTCCCCATCCCCCCCCCCCCAAAAACTCCCCAAAACTGGGTGGGTGGGTTTTCTCGACAGAAGCCGCCCAACCAGGGGCTCATTAAGTCGATCGATTGTTGTAGATCACGTTGCTCTTTTCCGCTCGCGTGTTGCTGGCTCATTGCCAGCTAATGAGGTTTTTTCTTTATGGTTGATTGTTATTTACTCGCCTCTTTCCTATTCTTCTTCTTCTTCTTATTCTTCTTTTCTTCTTCTTCTTCTTCTTCTTCTTATTATTATTATTATTGTTATTATTATTACTATTATTATTATTATTATTATTATTATTATCCTTTTTCTTCTTATATTTCTTCCTCTTATTCTTCATCTACGTCAACGTCTTCATCGTCATCATAATCGTCGTCGTCGTCGTCTTCTTCTTTCGTGGCTCTTTCCGGTTCCACGCTCCTCCGGGATCCTCTCACTCCATCACGGTTGGATAAGCTCCAGTCCACCCGGAGATTCCTCCCTGATCCAAATGTATGTCGGCTCTTTCATTTTCGTTTTCCAGGGCCCACGTGCGCGGCCTGACAAACGACCCTGGCTGGATCTGAAACTGACTTCTTCTTCCATCTTCTGGAAGAGCTCAGTTTGTCTGGTGGCATGAGGTTCTTAAGAGTGACGTTATCTTGATGTTTATAAAAGCAATAAGTCTGAGTTTAAGAGACTGGCTACTTATTCTCTCTGTCTTTCTCTCTCTCTATCTCTCTCTCTACCTCTCTCTCTCTCTCTCTCTCTTGGAGTCTCAGTGGAACTCTGACGTTAAGTGGATTCTACATTCTGATAAGCAGTCGAGCAGTTGGCTGTCTGTCTGTCTGTCTGCCAAGAGGATGAGGGTTTTTGGCGAAGGAGATGAAAAAATATTTCTAGTGCTGCTTGGCAGAAGAACTCTCTATGTGGGAGAATGATGGGCAGGGGAGGAGGAGGGCGGCTTGAATAGAATGAGATGAATGAATGAATGAATGAATGAATGCACGAACGAATGAATGAATGAATGCACGAACGAATGGATGGATGAATGAATGAATGCACGAACAAACGAATGAATGAATGCACGAACGAACGAATGTACGAACGAACGAATGAACGAATGAATGAATGAATGAATGCACGAACGAACGAATGAACGAATGAATGAATGAATGAATGCACAAACGATCATTGACGACGCAATGATGACGATGATGCATGCACGGATGAGACAACTGAACGATGCATTGGTCGATGCATGCACGAACGGTGCATTGATTCACCTTGAAAAGAAACAAAAAACAACAACAACAAGAACAACATTTCAACAACAACAAAAACAGTCTCTGGTCGCCGCTCCAGCTCCGACCGTCCGAGGTGTTTCTACTTTTTCCTTTTTGGAAAGGATCGGCGTAAAATTTATGAACGAATAACTGTTGAAATGTCAAGCATAAGTCAGTCTAATAAGAAGAAATATCTTCCCGTTTGTAGGCTCTTCGCGTGCGTGGTGCGTGCGTGCGTGCGTGTTTTTCCTGCGTTTCTGAGTCTTAAGGAGAGGAGGAGGAAGAGGAGGAGGAGGAAGAAGAAGCCTGGAATTCATTTCGCATGCACGGATGCACCGCAATGGTGAATTGATGCATTCGAATTTCCACATTTAGTGGAATTTAGTTGAGTTTTATTTCCTTATTCCTCTCCCCTTTACTCTTCCTCTCTCTCCCTCTCTCTCTCTCTCTCTCCTGATATCCTTTCAAAAACCCAGAAAGCCCTGGATTTTCATCTTGAAAGAGAGGGCCGAGCCCGGATTGCTCCAACACCCGATTTACATCCGCATCCCGGACGTAATGGACGCTTCAGAGCAAGACGTGTTCGTCGGCCGAGTGGAGGATGACCGGGCAGGTCGGCATGATGTCGGCCCATTCTCTTGGATGAGTGCCGGTGCAAATGAAAGGATGCTGGATGGAACGGCCTCGTAAGAAAGCCACGGACTTCTTCCACGCCGATGCGGGAGAGACGCACCGTCGGAAAGGGGAGGAGTGGAGTCCGTGTGTTTTAGGGTTATGGCCTTTTTCCTCCTTTATCCTTTTTTTCCTCTCCTTTCGTTCTGTTGGAGTTTTTTCTGTCGACAGTCGAGCTCAGGGGCGATTTATTGGCAGGGCAACTGTTTCCAGATTAGCATCCTCTCGTCATTCCTTTTGCTTCGCTGCTTCTGCATCCTGGTTTTCCAGCTCCTGCAAGAACCCGGCCGAGGATATCGTCCGTTTGGAAAGGATTGGAAGGAATTGAAAAGAGTAGGCGCTTTAGCTGCTTTGGCGTCGGCGTCTGGCGATCCTCGACTTTTTTAATTTCACAGGTTGATTGGAAAAAACTTCAATGAAGGCCACGAGGAGACGAATTAAGTGCGCGCTGTTAGCGCTGTTTTACGCGCGGCAAAACACTTCCGGAATCCTAATTCCGCCGGGGTCCTGGAGAGGCGCACCGTTGCTGTTGTTGTTGTTTTTCCACTGCACCGTGAAATGCAGTCGTAGATTTTCCGGGCCTGTTTCGACGATCGAGTATCGAATGGGAAAAGCGAGCTGCTTTGAGTAGGTTTCCCTGGGTATGGGGGTGGGTACGGATAGCTACGGGTAGGTATGAGTAGGTATGGGGAGGTATGGGTGGGTATGGGGAGGTATGGGTAGGTATGGGTAGGTATGGGTAGGTATGAGTAGCTATGAGTTGGCATGAGTAGGTATGGGTAGGTATGAGCAGGTATGGGTGGGTATGGATTGCTATGGGTGGGTTTGAGTAAGCATGAGTAGGAACGGGGATAGATTCAGTAATGATTATCATTTACCAGATGAAAAGGAGAGGGTATCCTAGTGGATAAGTGACTGCATGGGGCATGTACGGAGACACAATGTCAGGTGTGCGGGGTAAGGGTCAGTCCCCTCTGGGCGGGGCTGGGGACTTGGGCGAGCGAGTGAAAGCGAGCTTCAATGTAATTCAACTCGCGTTGGCAATGAATTATTTTGTTTGAACAAACAACAGGGCCATCCTCCCCTAGCGCCGCCGGTCCGTTGTTACTGCGAAGGGGCGCGTTATCTCTCCCCAGGCAGGCTGCTTTACGGTCCGGGATTTTTTCATCGGGTTTTCGCACTTGATTTACTCTTATGAAAACTTTCCTCTGCTTCTCTTTCTCTTCGGTCGCTCATTCCCTCCATCCTTCCATCTCTCCGTCGTCGTCGTCGTCGTCATCATCATCATCATCATCGTCGTCATCATCTTCATCATCATCGTCATCATCATCATCATCATCATCATCGTCGTCATCATCATCATCATCATCATCGTCATCATCATCATCATCATCATCGTGGCGTCATCATTTCCGTTGTCATCGTCATCATAGTCGTCGTCACCAGCAGCGTATTTCAATTCCCAGGAATTAATGAATTCCATTTAAGCATCCTTTTCTCGGATATTCATCTTCTGGAGAAGGAGACGGGCTTCATTTTCGCTGATACAGAGTTTTCTTCTGCACTCTTCAATCCATCCTTGTATGCGTCTCTATCCATCCTTGTATGCGTCTGTATCCATCTTTGTATGCGTTTGTATCCATCCTTGTATGCGTCTGTATCCATCCTTGTATGCGTCTGTATCATCTTTCTATGAGTCTGTATCCATCCTTGTATGCGTCTGTATCCATCCTTGTATGCGTCTGTATCCATCCTTGTATGCGTCAGTATCCATGCTTGTATGCGTTTGTATCCATTCTTGTATGTATCCTCTTATCTGCCCGTTGTGGTCAATACTTCATTTACAAGCGTATCCATTCCAGTGCCTGAACGTTTATCCGTCTCTGTATCCGTCCTTCTATCCACCGGTGTGCTCATTCATCCCTGTGTTCCTCCATCATTCCATGGGTGGGTGTGGCGGGGTAGAGTAGGGGGGACGTTTTCGGATTGTTTCGACGTGGATGTGCAATGCTTTTGGCCCGCGGTCCTAAATCTTTGCACGTCGCTCGCAGCAAAACCGCTGGTCCCCGCTGGTAGTGTTTTTGGGGCCGCTTGGACTTAGTTCTCCGCCCGTAAATCAACAATTCCTAACGCGTCTATAATTCATTCTTTCAACCTACTTTACTCTTTCATTCATTCCTTCACTCACTCTCTCGTTCGGTCGTTCGCAATGTACGCTCATTCCTATGCTGGCATTTTTCTCTCGCTGCTTCGTGCATTCACTCATTCATTCATTCATTTGTCCATTCAGTCATTCGTGCATTCACTCAATCGTTCATTCATTCATTTGTCTATCCAGTCATTCATTCATTCATTCATTCATTCATTCATTCATTTGTCCATTCAGTCATTCGTGCATTCACTCATTCATTCATTTGTCCATCTAGTTATTCGTGCATTCACTCATTCATTCATTCATTCATTCATTCATTCATTCATTCATTCATTCATTCATTCATTCATTCATTCATTCATTCATTCATTCATTCATTCATTCATTCATTCATTCATTCATTCATTCATTCATTCATTCATTCATTCATTCATTCATTCATTCATTCATTCATTCATTCATTCATTCATTCATTCAGTCATTCAGTCATTCATTCCTGCATCCCCTTTAATCGCTTTCACCATCTCTCTCTCTCTCTCTCAAGCTCCTGGGTGGTCATTTTTCATAGAAGAATTGAAAACAGAAAATTTCATAAAACTCGAACTTAGCACGACACATGTCCGCTCGTAACTTCTTCTTGAAGCCTCAAATCGAAAGATAGGAAGAGAGTTTCTCAAGACCCTCATCAATCAATCATCCAATTGTGTCCCCAGTTCCACTCTTTTTTTTTTCTGACGGGGTCAAGGGTGTGGCTCCCTCACCCCACAGGGAGGGAAAGGACCGGACGTCGAAATGTGTAATAATTTGCAGGTGTTCTGGTTTCGGTGAGGACCATAATACCCCTGGGCAGTTAAGGCTGAAATGTGGTAACCTCTCAAGAGGTCTGGAAATTCCTGAGTGTATGGAGTCAGAGGATTCCGATGTCAGAGACTTTAGATTTGGGGGGGAAAGGGTTGTCCGAGGGTTTGCCCTCTTGCCCATGGTAAAAATTGAATTGACGTACCTGTGTGGACTTGAATTTATTCAATAAATCAGGAAGAATTTTTTTGTAAAAAAAAGAATCGCGATGAGACCAGAAATACGAGAGGACAGAATGAAGATTTTGAGTTCATCACTCGCTCCGTGGAAACCTATTCCAGGTCTTCCGCTCCATATTGAACGCCCCGAGGAAAAAGTAGCTTGCTGACTACGACGACAACCCTACAACCATTGGACCACGCGTGGCTGCACCAGGTCGTTACCTGACCACTCGACCGTCAGTGACTGCGCTCGTTTTGGCGCTCGACGAGGATCCGTCGTGAATCGTCTGCTTAAATATTCATCCGGCCGCTAGTCCGTTTATTTTCTCCGGACGATTTCGTCGAGTTTGTTTCTTTAATTTTTAAGTTTAAAAAATTTTCATTTTTACCATTTAAATTCATTTGGAAACAATCCGGATCCAGTGACATAAAAGCAGTTTACAAACCAACCCCAAACAAACTCACGAATGGCCTAAAATCCCGGGTGTGGGGTGCAGGGGACCGGCGGAGGGATAGAATGGGTAACCACCCATGGCCCCTACCCAGCCCAACCCACCCCAAAAAAAACCCGCGGTGAAAAACTGCCCGCTTGGCTCACGAAGCGCACACAACTCCCTGTGTAAAGAAAGCTTTAGTACCGCCGTAATGAAAGGGAAGATTAAGGCACCGAGATAAACTTTTCGGCCATGCGTGAAATCTCGGACCCCGTTACATGCTCGCCTCGATTAGTAAGGTCCCTGATAAATCTCTGAGGCAGAGTCGTTCGGCTGTCGAAGTTCTACCGGCAATTTTTGGAATGTCGAGATTAAAATCAGGCAACCGCTTATCTGACCAGGATGGTTTTGTTGATGATAAGGATGATGATGATGATGATGATGATGGTGGTGGTGGTGGTGGTGGTGGTGATTATGATGCTGGAGGTGTGATGGCGATAATGATGATGATGATGATGATGATGATGATGATGATGATGATGGTTATTATGTGCATAAATCTGAGTATGTTTCCATATCACCACCATCATCATCATCATCATCATCATCATCACCAGCACCAACACCATCGTCATCGTCATCATCATTATCATCCACTTTTCCACATGTGACCTCCTTTTCCAATGGAAAACATCTTCCACCCATTCCACACACATGTATTTTTTTTTTCTGTTCGGCCTCCCTGACAAAGGCTTGATGTATCTGGAGGGCCTGGCGTGAGTGAATATGTTGAGAACAACAACAATAACAACAACAACAACAACAACAACAACAACAACAACAACAACAACTTTCTGCACCGAGTGAAAGATTGATTTTCGTTTCTTCTTTAAATTATTTTCATCATTTGATTTATTAATATTTTTCCAAGAAAACTCTTCCAGTCCGTAAATCCGTCCTCTTTGTGAGCTGCTCGAGGAGCATCGAGTCTTTTGGGAATGAGATTTGGGGGTCGTAGTTTGCGAACGGTGAATGATTGAAAAGGTGAATTGGTGAATTGATTATCAATGCACGGAATTGGTAATTAATTATTAGGTGAATTAATTTGGCGGATGAAATGAATCTGTAAAAACTGAAATCATGGGTTAAAACCTCTGACGAGATGAGGCCATCTGACGATCGACATTGTAATATTTGTAACAAAAATCGGTTTAAAAATAAATAAATGAATGAACGAACGAATGAATGAATGAATTAATTAATTAATGAACGAACGAATGAATGAATGAACGAACGAACGAACGAATGAATGAACGAACGAATGAACGAATGAACGAACGAACGAACGAACGAATGAACGAATAAATGAATGAATGAATGAACGAACGAACGAACGAACGAATGAACGAATAAATGAATGAATGAATGAATATTAACCAGCTCTTGATTAGAATAATAATTAGTTGAGTAATCGAAATGAAACGGATTGAAATTGATTGATTGAAGATGTCAAGTGACTGGACGATTGAGGTGGAAATGAATAAACTGTATTTCTAAAATATTTATTTCGAAAATAGAAAAAAAAAACAAAACAAAAATCATTATATCCCCATTAATTATAAATTTCAAGAGTCTAAATTTAAGTTGAATTTTTCGAATTAATTTTTTTTAATGATTTTAAAATAATAATAATAACAATAATAATAATAATATTCAGTACCAGTGTTTTATTAATAATTGTTTTTCTAAGATACATTTTTTGCATTTTCGACACTCGATAGTGGATATTATTGGTTTAAATTTATTATTATTCCTATTATATTATATTATTATTATTATTATTATTATTATTATTATTATTATTATTATTATTATTATTATTATTATTATGTTATTATTCCGTCAATTCAAACTAATCGAGAATAAATTCCTCTCGAACGGCATGATTTAATAATTCTTAAGAGCGAAGTTGATCTCAATAAATCATTAAAAATTAATTCGGGAATTGATTGGAAATAAAAATTAGGATAATAAAGAAACAAAAACAAAAAATATATATACAATATTATTGTTGTACATTTGTATTTGTACTTATTGTATCAATGCATTCATCACTTTGCTTGGGAATGAATGTCATCAACAACAGATGAAATAAAAAATTCTTAATGACATTAATCTTGCATTAAATAAATTCGATAAGCAGTCAAAATGTTGTAAATCGTTTACAATAATAATATCAACGAACAGTTACAAAATTGTAATTTAGAATATTGTAATGTTAGTTGATGATGATGATGATGATGATGATGTTGATGATGTTGGTGATGATGATGATGTTGATGACGAAGAAGATGATGATGATGTTGATGATGATGATGCTGACGATGATAGTGATGACATATTATCATATTAATTACGCGTTAAAATATTATATCATCACAGCCACCCCGTACCTCGTCCCCAAACCATCCACAGTTACCACAGCAACAGCCGCGGGAGCGACCGAGGGATGTTATAAATTATAGAGAGGCAATTACTTGGAAATTCTGCGTTTGACTGTAAACAAGAATCAAATGTAATTTCCTTTCCCGGTAATTTCTGTCCCGAGTTTCTGAGTTCCGATGGATTTTGATTTCTTAAAATTGCTGTCCTCCACGAGCACATGTGGCCTGCCAGTGTTTTGGAGACTTGTAGGGAGAATTGTGATTGTCGTTATTATTGTAATTATATTATAATAACTATAATTATATTGATGTAATAATTTAATTAAGTGTGTTTGAAATTATTACGTTATTATGATATTATCATAATTATTGCATTACAATTGTTGTTATTAATAATATTATTATAATTAATATTTTTTATTAATGCTATTGTAGTTAATATTGTAATTAATAATATTATTATTATAGTGGTTGTTGTCATTCTTATTTGTGGAATTCTTTCCATGATCGATATAAATTTTATTATTATGTAATTAATTTGACGTAAATATTACTGGTATTTAAATTATTAAAATGGTAATTTAAAATTATTGATAAAAATTATTATTTAATATAATTATTTATTATTATTATTGTTATTATTATTATTTATTATTATTATTATTATTAATACGAGAAAATTTTTGAAGTAATATCGTATATAACGTAATAAATGTAATTATTATGTTTAAATTATTTCCATGTAAATTGTAAATTTTGATTACATTGTGCACTGACAATCTGACAATAAAAGTAATTATTTGGGTTGGATTAAAACTAAATTTGAAATTAATTAATCAAATAATAAAATAATTAATAACAAATAATTTTAAAATATTTTGTGAATATTGTGCTTCAAATATTTTCAACGATTTTAATCTGAATTTTCTGAATTTTTCAAAACCTGTTTTAAAAGCCACATTAAGTTTTTAGAAATACATAATTTATAATAATTCATAATAGGATGCATTAATTCAAATAATTTATTAATACTTAAAATAATATTAAATTTGTTTCTTCAAATTAGGAGAAATTTATTTATAAAAATTAAATTAATTAAATCTTTCGTTTGTAACGTTCTCATAATTTTAGAATTACTTAATATTAAATATTTAATAATATAATAAATCTTTCTACATGCACGATTATATTCATAATTCCTTCGATATTATAACCAATATGTTACATTATCATTGATATTATGGAGTTTTTCTAGAAACGTGATATAATTTCAAAATAATTTTATCAAAATCAAATTATTTATCGAATTATTTATCAAATATTAACTAACAATAATAATAAATAATTTCTGTAACAATAATAATAAATAATTTAATTTATAATTTCCGTAATATTAATTATTTAGTAATAATTTCTGTAAGAAAATAATTATGCAAATCAAATAGGACTGCATAATTAATCAGATAAAAATTGAGAAATAAAATTCCACACTGCTTATTGTAATTCTAATTCCTCCTCTCCTTTGCATAATAAGCGGGCCTCATTATCATAATTTATTATCACGTTCACCTCAAGTGCAAATAATTATCTTCGTGGGTGGCTCAGACTATGGGTAGGTCTCATCCGGTAATAAAAATATTATTATTATTGTTGTTGTTGTTATTATTATTCTTATTATTATTATTGTTATTAATATTATTATTATTGTTGTTAATGTTGTTATTATTATTATTATTATTATTTATTATTTAATTAATATGATTTATTGTTAATAATTAATATTATATTATTATTAGTGTGATTTTATTACTAATAATTAGCAGTATTATTATTATTTTTTTAATAGGTACTAATTCTTTTTGATTTTGATTTTTCAAACAATAATTTGATGTGAATTAATATTGGCATTATTCGAATATTTATTAAGAGTTTTGCAAACATTTTGTCAAAAATGTAGCAATACAATGCAAAATAATTTTGGATTCTAGTTTTGTTTTTTTTTTAATAAAGATTTCAGATTAATACAAAAATATGGGGAGATATATTTTTGAAAATTATTTGTTTTCAGAATTATTGATAAAGTTATCAAATGCAAAATATAAATGATTGAATGAATGAAAGAATGAATGAATGAATGATTGAATGAATGAATGAAAGAATGAAAGAATGAATGAATGAATTAAAGAATGAATGAATGAAAGAATGAATGAATGAATGAAAGATCTAAATTGTGCTTTGTAATCTTCGAGATCCTGAAAAATATTTTGCGTTCAAAACGCATTCTTCAAATTAAAGTACTGAAATATAAAAAACAATTTTAAAAGACAATTTTATGTGCAATGAAAACACATTACAACAACAACAATAATAATAAAAAAATAAAATTAATGATAATAATAATAACCATAATAATAATAATAATAATAATAATAATAATAATAATAATAATAATAATAAATTATTATTAATAATAATTAATTAATAATAATAAATTAATTTTAATAATAACGGTCTGCTCACTATTTATGCATAAACGTACACACACACACACACACACACACACGTACACACACATAAATTCTCAATTCAAAAGATTCAAATCAATGATTTACTAAAAACAATAAATAAATAAATAAATAAATAAATAAAATCCAAAAGCCATCAAAGATAAAGTCCTCCATAAACCATCCAGACTCCTTTCATCTTTCCCTCTCTGGCCACGCTGGGAGGTTTTGAAACTGTTATCTGCTCTTCGTGTCAGAAGTGCGCACCAAGAGGATCAGAAGATATGACGTTTCAACACCTCGGTGATGAATGTCATGATGATGATGATGATGATGACGATGATCATGATCATTATGATGATGATGCTTCTTACAATGATCGTGACGATTGCCTTATTATAAAGGTTGTGAAGGGTGGATCCTGTGACGTGCTTGTAAGGTA
>MPNW01001722.1:6702-15098 GCA_011800805.1 Hirudo medicinalis
GTCGAACTGCGGGTCGTCCAAGTGCCTTTCTGCCACGAATAATTGAATATTAAATGACCGATTACAATAAATTAACATGACAATGTCGAATATTAATCGACCGATTGCAATGACGGCATCGCGACGTAACCAAGATTACAAATTCTGTCGGTAGTGATGAGCACGATTTGATCCTGAACTATCGAACAATCCCTTAAAAAGTATCAATTAGATATTCAATTGTTTATGTTATACTAACAATAATTATGTAACATAAGGCTGATGATGATGATGATGATGATGATGTTGAGACACAAGACAATGTAAATATATGTCAAGAATGCACAGAATTAAAACTAACGAAAAACACAAGAAATCACAAGAGAAGGTGATATTTTTATCGCAATTCAGCAAAATTTTACTTTCCAAAGTAAGATTCTTTCAACTGCCAACAACAACGAAAGCACAACAATGACATTCAAAACGAGAGAACACATGAACGACATCGACTGACAACAATAACAACATAAGCTCACAAATCACAAGCCTACCGAGACATCAAATCCATATTTTATTCAGCTTTACATTATTACATTCAAACTCCCATAAAAAAAAAAACTGACAATTACCAAAATCCTAACCGGATTTCCTTCCACCATCTCCACGTCCATCCTCCCCGTTCTGAGGTTTCAGGGGCCTAGTGACCCCGGGAATGTCGGGAAGGTTGGCCGGGGGCGTCCGGGCCAGGGGGGAGTTGCGGCACTGCATCAGAAAGTTGCGGTCGTAGATGATCCTCGTTCCTGAGAAGAAGAAAATACAGAAATGGAGTTCTTGAAAATCGTGCTCGAACAAATTCGCGAATCGAAAACTCGTTTTGACGACGGAGATAAGCCGAGGTTGAGTTAACATTTTGCGGACGTCGTTTGCCACAACGTTAGAAGACGATGCTGAGAAAACAATTACGAATCCAGTTCCTCTTGCGAACGACTCGGTGCACGTAGTTTAAAATCAATTAGCATTAGAATATCAAAAAGTCCAATCGTAGTCACATTGTCGGAGTGTCGTCGAATCCTGCCGCAGTAAAATCGACACGACGCAACGGCCGTCGCACGTCACGTCCCCAAACCGTGACGACGGAGGTACCCGACCTGCTCGCGACGAGTCGCAACGACAGGTGGCGTCGACGACTCCGAGCTTAAAAACGATTCAAAACGAATGTAATTGTTGTTTTGTTTCGTTCGAGTTTTGCAAACTCCTGGCAGTGACGAAGCAGCAATGACGAGCTCAGAGGTGACATTAGTAGAATTAAAAGCAGCCTGATCTAATTTATTATTCGAAACACCTCATTCACATTCGACAGTACTCACATTTCCTCGCACGACAATTCACATTCAGGACGACGTCTAATGACATTTCCAGTCACGAGAGACCCTTTGAAACTCAGGAAAAAGTGGAAAAGTCATGACAGCGACTCGTGTCTCAAGACTTGGAAACCGATGTCATGGACGGGTTCGATCGCATTAAATGACTTGCAACGACAACATTTATTCCTTTCCAAGCAAATCAATTAATTCTTTATTTATTAACGTTGTTACACAACTGGATGATTAGGACCGTGCTCCCTCAACGGGAATCGAATCCTAGCCGTCGTTGCGAGAGGAGTCTTAACCGTTAGACCGTGCGGGAGCACTTTTCAAGCAAATCTTGTAATATTGCTTTATGTAGTACCATTTGGATAGAAATATGCATATCAGGAATGCTTTAAGCCAGCCATTTGAAAATCGGTCCTTTCCGAGAGTGCCTGCGGCAATGCCAGCAGGGACCAGAAACAAACCCGCCACAAACACCGAACTAATAAATAACAATTTGCTAAACAAACTACTGTGAAGCATCAACATCCAAGTTTCCCCAACCTCCAGGGGTGGTGGAGAAGAGAGTCCCTCCAGGTGTGGCACTGTAATCCGGGGGAAGTTGACTATGGTCGGTGAACGGAACCCTGCGGATGGGAATGACTTTGTGCTGCTGCTGCTGCTGTTCGGGCTCCTTGGCCCCATTCTCAGACCCAGACTTTAGGCTCATGTTGCTGACTTGAAATCAAGGTTTTAATTTGCTGTTAGATGTGCAGATGTTGGTCTTACAATGTAACAATCATAAGTTCTAAGGTCTTGAGGAACTTAGTCCATAATTTGTGCAAATAAAGGATCATCAATTGTTAGAACTAAGTTAGCCAAAGAATGCTATGCAAAGGATTTCTTTGTTAAGATGTTAGGATCAAAAATCCTTCGAAAGCTTTGTCCCATTCGCTGTAGCTTTCCATTGAAAAAATAAAGTAAAATGTAAAAGTTCTTAGACCGATGGTGAGATTTAGAACACGAACAAGAATCTTCTCGCAGTTACATTCACGAGCGTCACTTTGAATTTGATGCGCACATTGGACCGACAATGAAGTTGAACTGCAAAGCACCCACAATGGCGAACCGATGTTTGAAATTCATTCAAACGGTTTGTGCAAACAAAAAGTACCAGTATTTTATGAAGTACAAATTGCAAAACTGAAAATGGGAACCTGTTAATACCACGAAGAAAACAGAAAACAATAGCGAACGCCGAACAGCAAAGACCGAGTTACTACATCAGGCTATGAGCTGTTCCTTAATTTATTCATTGGTCATTATCCAACAATTTGTATAATTAAATAATCGATTTCATAATTTAAAATAAATAAGTTTATATATTTAATAAACAAAAATCAAATGTGTCGTCTTGCTGAACATTAACGATGACGATGCAGAGTTTGATGGAGTGGATTTGTTCAACAAAACTTCAAGATCATTCGCTTGAGAAGGCACCAAGCTTCTCATTTTTTTCGAGTCAAGGGTTGTGGAAGCTGCATAATATTTTAACTTTTAAAGATAAACTCGTCCATTTCAAATTTGTTTGGCGATTGCAAGAATTTTATTTGCTTGCCATCTTAACTCTCGATAGTTCTCCGACCTCGTCCTTCGAGAGTCCTGATGGTTAACGTACCATGATTTGAGCAACCCTGCAAGACATCAAAATGTCAGTACCACTTTTGATTCACAATCCGTTCGATTGTGTTTTTACCGATTTTAAATAAGATCAGTCAGTAAAGCATGTCTAATGATAACGTATTTAAAGTTATTTATAAAGAAAGTTATTTTATTGTGATTGCAGCAACACTTCAATGACCGAACGGAATAATGTTAGGTATCAAAGCAGCAACGTAGAAGGGAATGAAAGGATGAATCCACTTCAGCAAGGGCTTTCAAACACTTCTGATCAAAGATCTGCTGTCTGCTGATACTTTGCACAAGTGCTTTGTGTTTCCTGCCAAAGTTCCTCTTGGCACTTGCTGTTCGATCTGTCACTGCACATCCGACACGTTCTTACAATACTTTGGGTCTCAAAGGGATAACCGACAGGGACATCCGGGCTGATCACTGGATGATCCCCTCCCCCCGGAAACTTCATAGGGCAGCAACGTTTGAAGACTGGGGGGCTCCTCTGAGGATCCCTGTCGGTGAGCACCGATGCGAAGTCTACGAAATTTCATCTTGGACAAAAGATGTCGGTAATGCATGACAAAACAATGTTCAACAGGTTGTCGTCTTTGGCTGGGAGACGCGTATTTAAGCGTTGTCATCGTTCATGTCATCGATTTGATTATTTTTCAACCTTTCTAGTCGAATGGCTGATGACGAGGCAGCCTAATTGTTTTGAAGTTTTAATTTAATCACGAAATATGAAACGATCTTTAAAACGTCCGTCGTATTCTGACGTAACAATCCATAACTTGGGTGGATCTTACGCTGGTCAGAGAGCCAAGGTAGGCAAAGTCACCTTTTTGAAAATACTCGGGAGTATTTTAGTTTTCGTCGTTTTTCAATCAATTCAATCAATTCAGTCACATTCAATCAATGATACTCTAATTCCTCTGATTATTAGATATTATTTTAATATAAGTTTCCCTTGGACTGTTAATATTTTTTATAATATAAATAATATTTTGGATCGAGTTGATTTCACACTTTTTGTCTCTCATTCGCTCGTCTGCTTGTTGATTGATTGATTGATGGGGTACTTTCAACTCAAATGGAGGAAATTTTAATCAACACAAAAGTTGAAGGTAACACTATATTGAATTCTCGTTAATGTCAATCTACCCTGAACTTTGGCAGCTCGGGGTCAAGGTTCTACCAGGAGTTCAATTATGGCTCCCTCGCGATATTATTTTCCGATATTTATATTTTTCAACTGATATCGATATTCAAATCAGGTTTCAAAGGTTTACTGTTGATTTGAAAAGGATTTTAAAACTATCGATATTCGATATAAGAAGCATCATTATTAAAAATTACATTTTCTTGTAAACAATAAAACCATTATTGTTGAAATAAACCGTCCGTAAATGTCCGTAAACTTGGGAGGTTTTCTAGTAAGTTTATTGAGCAAGTATTCAGTGAATAGAACTGAATAATCGAGTTGATTGAGTGAATAGAACTGAATAATCGAGTTGATTGAGTGAATAGAACTGAATAATCGAGTTGAGAATTTGTGTGGAACTGTAAGACTCGTTGAATCTGGTGCGTGAATGCTGTAAACTCAACTTAGATCTGCAGAGCTGCATTACAGAAGGTCCCAAATGTTACTATTAAATGCAACAATATAAATTTAATTACTTTAAATTAATCGACGCTGTCGTCAGGGTTACAGCATTGTTATTGATAATCAATCGATGTTCGATATTTTTAAAAACACCGGATGGTTTTGAAATATTCTACCTCAATCAGTTATCATCTAATCACCTCCATCAGTTAATCCATCTGCACGAGGTTCGACTCCACCTACTTCCAGCATCCTATAAATGCTCATCCATGCCTTTCCAGGAGAATTACTTTGGACGGATTTTTGGGAATTCGTGATTTTCGTGAACTTTAATTGAGGAGATTTAAAAATATTTCGACATCTCAAACGATATTTTTCAACGAATACTTTTCAGGTGCGACGTGTTTCTTGACATTTTTGAAAAAGATTGACATTTTCTGGCTACAAAGACAATGAATGAATAAATAGTTGATTTAACAACTTTTAATCATTATAAATTATTGTAAATTATTATAGAATTATTTATGGAATTAAGAGCAATAATTTAAATCTTAATTAAAAATTAATCTAAATCAGAGCTCCAGAAAGAGACACTCTGACATGTGGAGGGACATTGTCAACTTGAAATTGAAAAACAAGAGAAAGGTCGTCAGCAAAGGTGGTGTGTCCGAGTTGAACTTTCAACTTTCACCCTCCGCCCTGGAGCAGGATTTCAATGAAGAGACAAAGGTCAAATTACGGTTTAAGTTTAGATTTGTGTTCATGATTACTTATTATTTTATAAAGCAGTAAATGATAAATACCATTTCAACATTTCAAATTATTTAAAAATCGTTTCTGTAATAATTATATTTTATTAATATTTTAATTGCAAGTTATTAGCAGTCATTGCTAATTTGATGTAAGCTACTTATAACAACAAAAACCTATTCTAAGTGATTATCATTTTATAACTTTACGAACGATATTAATCATACTTTTACACAAATTGATCAACTGAATTGTCAATTAAATCGTCAGGCACAACATATTTTAAAGCCAATTAAGCAAATAATTCGCTTAAATTCTCAGGGATACTGCGAAGATATGGGGGCATCCTTCTACGATCTGATGGCAAAAGTGGATCAGGATCAGGATTTCATGTTCGAGGTGAGACAAATTATAATCATATAATAATAATAATAATAATAATAATAATAATAATAATAATAATAATAATAATAATAATAATAATAATAATAATAATAATATCAATAATAATAATTAAAAAAAAATAATAATAACAATAATAATAATAATTGTAATATTATAATATCAAACTATTAATAATAATTATAATAACAACAACAACATCCAACTCCAAGCATTCATTGAGTGAGCTTAGATGGAATGGACTCCATTGTTCAAAGCTTGATTTTATCGAGGACGTTAAAAGCAACATGACTAATAGGTCAATGTAAATGTATACATACATATACNTTTTTGTGTATTTTTGTCATTCATTCAGTTCTTTAAACGCATTACAATCGCTAAATGTTTTTGTTGCTCAAACTTTCATCAAAAATTCATTGATAATCTCCTTTTCATCCATCCATCCATCCATCCACCCACCCATCAACCCATCCATCCATCCACCAACACGTCAGCCAATCCAACTCTCAATGATTTTGTCGTCAATTGGCGCCCCGGACCGAACGCTGTTTCTAAGTGATTTCGATTTCATATCCAGGTGACCGTCGATCACCTGTTGACTGACGATCACCTGACTCCGGGAAATTGGGTCACAATTAAATCAATCAAATTTGGAGGAGTACCTTTGTTCACCAACAACCAAATCTGCTTTATTTATGTGCGTTATTTTTGTTACGGACCAAAAATGTTTAAAATGGAAAACACTTAATGACCTCGACCACACCTGGAATTGGTAACTTGACCTTGAGAAAAATTCGTCAATGTTTTCGTCGTTGTACTGTTGTAGTGGATTGTTTCAGGATTATTTCATTTAAAAAAATAATTATTTAATATTTTAATGATTAATATTTAAAAAATAAAATATTAATTTAATATTTTGATGATTAATATTTTTTGAAAAATATGTTGGAAATCATCACCATTCATTATGACCGTCATCACTGCACAAACAAAAGCCAAGCACCAGCACAAATCAAACTCAATCCAAATCGTAAGGTAGCCGGTTCGAAACCTGCCCTGAACTTTGGCTTCAATAAATGCATTACAACAGGTCACTGCGTAGGTGTGACAGGTGAACCTTAACATGGAATTCCAGTAATGGTTTTAATTACAGAGTGACTTTCTTGCATTTATGTTCAGAGGTAAATCATGTTTAATGTTGTCAATGTCTGTTGTTGATGATGTTGCTGTTGTTGTTGCTGTGGAAATGTTGCAACAACAAGTTGATTGGTTGTTGGTTGCCAAGGTAATCGCTGATAAATGAGTAAAAAAATTGCTTACTTTCAACAACAACAACAACAACAACAACAACAACAACCGAATCAATTATCGGCTAAGGAAATGAAATTGTCATAATTACTAGAAAATTATGATAATTTCAATTATAATTTTTAATTTTTATAATCGCAGAAATAATGATAAGACTAAAAAAAAATTAATTTACAATAAATGACAATTAATTAGTGATTAATCAACATAACTAACATAATTAATATTAATTCATTATAATAATAATAATAATAATAATAACTTGAGCGAATAATAGTGTCAAATATGACATCAACAAAACATCAATGCTCCAGCTGGTCCGACAGCAGGAGCACAAATCCCTCAGGAAATTGCTCGCTCACAAACCGTCCATGATCTCCACAACAACAAACAACAAGCGCAAGTCCCTGTTGCACGTGGCTTCACAGTTGGAACACCTGCCTGTGTTGGTCACCCTCATCAACTCTGGGTTAGGTGAGTCATTCCATGTCACCTGTGATGGTGATGGTGATGATGATGACGACGTCGACTATGATGATGATGATGATGACGACGGCGTCGATGAAGAAGAAGAAGAAGAAGATGATGATTATGATTATGATGATGATGATGACGACGATGATAACGATAACGATGATGATATGGTGACTATGACCCATCCTCAAAGGAATCCCAATTTCCAAGCAAGTTACACTTAACCTTTCAAAAATAAAGACACTCATGGTATCAAAATACTTATTTTGTATTTCTATTATGTAATGTAACTAATTTTATTTTCCTAGAATCTACCTTTTTCCAATTCTAAATCCAACCAGGGTATTAACCCTAGCCCTAATCCTCACCAAATCTAACCAAATCTGATCTAAGTATCTCCTAATCTAAACCAACCCTAACCCTAACCCTGACCTAGCCCAGAAGACAATTTTTTTCCAGACGTCAACGTATTGGATGACGACGGAAATACCTGCCTTCACGAATCAGTGGAGCATGACAGCAGAGCTAGCATTTCCTTTCTATTGCACCATGGGGCAGACCCCAACATCCTCAACAGCAAGAAAATGGCCCCCTTACACCTGGCTGTGGTCATGGACAGGATTGAAGCGCTGAGGGTGATTGTGATTCAAAAATAAAAAGTTTAATATTGAATTGATTTCATTAGCAACAATATTGTAGTTATTATTGAGCATACTGTAACGTTGTAATAATATGTTACTGTAATACTAACAATAATGTTACAGTAATACATTGCATTGCCTAACAACATCGATGCCTCTTAAGATTACATCAGCATTACATTGCATAATAATAGCAATAACATTGATAAATAATAA
>MPNW01001723.1:0-7500 GCA_011800805.1 Hirudo medicinalis
ATGATGATGGTGGTGGTGATGATGAGGTGATGATGATGGTGGTGGAGGTGGTGATGATGATGGTGGTGGTGGAGGTGATGATGATGATGATGATGATGATGGAGGTGGTGATGAGGTGATGATGATGGTGGTGGAGGTGATGATGATGATGATGGTGGTGGTGATGATGATGATGATGATGATGATGATGATGGAGGTGGTGATGATGATGATGATGATGATGATGGAGGTGGTGGTGGTGATGATGATGGAGTTGATGACCGTTTGACGATTATAATTTCTTACAATTCATCGTCCGGCGAACGGATCCTCATTACATTACATTCGGCACTCCATTCATCTCTAATGTCACGAACGTCGAGTTGCATTGCGATCGCATCGACCGGCATGACATTTTGACGCCTTCACGATTGTCACGACGGTCTGTAATTTCCTGCATGCCACCCGACGTCGTCAGCAACACAGCACGGACGCGACGGTCAACGACGAGGCCACGAGGTCCAACGACCCTTTTGCCACGAGGTGCGACAAGAACTCTGAAGCCAAGTACCTACCTGCCTTTGTAGCTGCTGTCGTTGTCGCGACAAAATGTGTCGACGATGTCGCCTTAATGTTGAAATTCTACGTTAATCCCATCGTTATTTGTTAATTACATTGTTATGCACTGATCATTTGGATTTATCTTACTGTTAGTTAGTAATAATAATAATAATGATATTAATAATTTTAATAATCAAAATCATAATAACAATAATAATAATAATCAAAATCATAATAACAATCAAAATAATAATAATAATAATAATAATAATAATAATAATAATTGGCATCATCAGCTTCACAATCATCATCACCACCACATTCATCATCATCATCATCATCATCATCATCATTGTCTGCCTCCAGGTGCTGCTTCCTGAGTAAGAGGTTCAGATTGTTCGGGCACAAGTGAGACCTTCCAGTGATCGAGAGACAAACAGACGAATGAAGGTGAAGACGACGACAGCAGCTTCGGTGGATGGCGGCCGTCGATGACGTCGTCGTCGTCGATGATGTCGACCAATCGGATTCACGTTTACCACGACGGGCATCGTCGTGACCACCCCTCGTCATCGTCGACTTGGCGGTCTCAATTGTGTCGTCTTTGCTGCTGTTTTTTGTGTCGACGCTGTCGTCGGTCGTATTGTTTGTCGTCGACTTGTCGTCGGTTTGTATTGTTTCAGCTACTCAGTAAAGCAGGGATCTCCAATGTTTTCAACGTTTTTCCAGGCAGTCGGAGGATTTGAGACTGATGCTGGCCGATTTCTTGAATGCTTGTGTTTGCTTTTAATGAATTTAAGAAATCCTTTTATTTTCTTTTGTCACGTCGACGTTGTTAATCTCTGTGATCATCATCATCATCATCGGTGCCAGTGTCATCATCATCATCATCAAGACCACCAAAATAACAATCATCATCATCATAATCGCCAGTGCCACCGTTGTTAGCTTTATAAGCTTCCAAGGACAACTACACAATGACATAATCCCAATGTTCGTTTCATTTTGTTTTCCTTCTTTCAGTCGTTCGTGCAAAATCTCCTCCGACAATATTCGAAGAGGAAGAGACTAACTAACTAACTAACTAATGATCGAGGTCACGGTTGACTGAACCGAGCCACCAGAGCGTGACGACGTCCCTTGTTGTTGCTATTCACGACTTCTAGAGTTACGCGCATGGCTGACGATATTTTAGCGTGCGGTTATTTATTGTTGATTGTTATTGTTGTTGATTGTTATTGTTGGTTGTTGTTGTTGGTTGTTGTTGTTGGTTGTTGTTGTTGGTGTTGGTTGTTATTGTTGATTGTTGTTGTTGGTTGTTGATTGTTGTTGTTGGTTGTTATTGTTGGTTGTTGTTGTTGTTGTTGGCGGTTCCAACGTAATTATTTTGTTGCGCCCGAGATGTGTATATGCACTTAAGCGTACTTAATCTACAATTAAAAAATACTTTATGTATATTTGAACTGGAAAAGTCATCGCTGACAGAAGTGCATGTCGTGTTTCATCTGCACCGGCCTGGTTGGTCGGAGACCAACTTGCTGCTGTAAATGTTCAACATCTTAAACACGAGTCAGAGAGTTGTAATAACCACATTACATTACGGACTGAGGTGTTGTGTAAGGTTGCCAATCCGGAGAATTTGTAAGTCACTTGGCTGGCGACATGCCGCTCCCTTGTTCCCGCTGGCAGGTGTTGTCATCCTCATGGCAGAAAGTCGCGAGTTTAAAAAAATTTATTCGGAATCAATCTCTCTTTTTATGAAAAATGGCTGTTCAGACTCCGACTTGATAGCAGTCCTGTCCACGTGTTTCGATACCGTTGCGGCCGTAAGCAAGATGTCGTCAACTTCTACATCCGGGCCATATTTGTACCCTATCAGCATAGCTTCCCTGATAACATCCCGAAATCCATCGTCTTCGATTATGCTGGACGGTATTTGACTCACTGAAAGCCATATGGCAAGTTTCGTACTCATAGCTTCAGTCACAGAAGCTGGGACATTTTTTGACGGGTAGGATGGTGTGGTGGTGGCCCATGCCGGTAAATTGTGGCACTTGTGGCCCTTCAGGACCGATGTACCGGTGTAATTCGTTTTTCTTACAATATGTCTATCTCGGCACTGCCTACAACATGCGAACTCGGTCGGCTTGCCCCTGTAGAATATCCTAAAAAAGTTTTCCCAATAACTACTTTTGGATCTGGGCTGCTCCTTCAACTCCACATCCTCGCTCTTCCGGGCGATAAGCTGGGCCAGCATCTTCTTCGAAACCACTGGATCGACGATTTCAACGATCTCACAATCGCTGGAGCTGTCGTATCCTGTGTTTTCTCCGTGGGCGAACTTGTGTTGATCAGACATTTCCTTGGAAAATCCTCGCGACTCAGACTTCTCAGGCAAAAAAAAAAAAATAGGAAGGAAGCAAACTCTGATTTAAACACTGAGAAACTGTAGGGAATAAATACCGAAACAAAGAATCTGAATTGTTAATTTGAATAAATTATATTTATTCCTTGATTGTAATAAATATACATTGCAATAATAAATATTTGGATGTTTAACGGGGTTTCTATTGTAATCAATTTAATTGCAATCCGGTTGCTTTTATAAATAACAATTGCCTTTTGAGCGGTTGTGGTAATACCGCAAGTACCACGACATACGTAATCCGGTATTAGTATGTTTGAAAAACAGTAGCAACAGATACACATCATAACTTTGCAAATTGACAACCGCACATACACTCACACACACACACACACACACACACACACACACACACACACGCACGCACACTCACACACGCACACACACATATACACACATTTACAAATGAAACTGATTTGATTTAAATGTAGAAAAGCAAATTGGCCAATATTTGTGAACAATAAATAAATATTTATTGAAGGAATATTTTAATATTTTTCAAACAGAATATCCTCAAAATAAAATCAACGTGATCAGCAAGTAATTACAAACGACGACGACAACGACAACAACAACAACAACAACAACAACAACAACAACAACAACAACGACGACGACGACGACGACAACAACAACACGTCTTAATTTAAAAATAAATGAAGAAAAAGTAATCATTTTCAATTCGTGACTCCCACGTGACTCCTAACCGATGGCGTCCCCACCGCCCCACCGACCAGGTAACCAGGTAAGTTATACGCCAGTCTCACCTGGTTGCCAATGAATATTAATTAGAATAATTAGAATAAGACCAGGTGACCAATCGACGATGATTCAACTTTCCATCTCCAGCCGTTCGTGTCAAGGTCGTCTCGGGATGCGTCGCCGTTGCCATAGCAACAGACGTGCGTGACCGACGGAGCGTGAATCGCTCGGCGTCGATATTCGTTGCCATGGTCGGCTTGGGAGGGGGAGAGGGGGCTTGTCTTTGGCGCGATTTTTATTTGCTGGATGAGCCGATATGTGTTTGCCTGCCTGGAAACTAGGATTCCACTTGGAAACATGGTGATGATGATGATGATGATGATGATGATAGTGACGATGATGATGATGATGATGATGATGCAATGGTGGTGATGACTATGGTGGCTAAGATGAGGATTTCTCGCTAAATAAATTTATGAAAGCGCTGTTGATGAAGCATTAAATCCAGGTCAAAGTTCATCATCATTACCATGGTCGGCATCATCACCACCACCACCATCATCATCGTCATCATCGTCCGCGTTACGTTCATCACTTTGCCACTTTAAACAACCGCTCAACATGATGATGATGATGATGATGACGACGACGACGATGATGATGATGATGACGGTGGTGATGAAGACGGTGGTGATGACAATGACGATGATGCTGCTGCTGATGATGATGATAATGGTGACGGCGACAAAAGTGAGGATGTCGATGACGACGAAGATGGCGGTGATGATGAAGATGATGATGATGATGATGATGACGACGTCCCTCCCGCCCATCGCGTCTCCTTCGTGTGTTTATAAATGGACAGAGAGGACTGTGGGTGGTCATTTGGAAGCTTGTTGGAAGGTTGGTTGTCGTTGGTGTTGTTGTGTCAGATGATGATGACGACGACGACGATGATGATGGTGGTGGTGACGATGATGATGATGATGATGATGATGGTGGTGGTGATGATGATGATGATGATGATGATGATGACGTCGTTGTTCTATCCAGCGTCTTTGTCGTTGCTGTAGGTTGTGACATGAAAATAACTTATGTCAGGCAAATTTGTCAACTCGCGATGTCATTAAATGATGAACAAAATTGAATGAATGAAAATTAAGAGATGAATAAATACATTTTGAATGTATTCAGATTAAATATGAATGCACACGAATGTTTTAATGTATTTTTTTTTGTTTTGTTTTTGTGACCGATTTTCGATTTTTTTTTAGCAGAATTCCCCGCGTGGCTGATATGGTTGGAAAGATGGAAATCCTCGTCCTGATTTTCACTTTCGTTTTATGCGGCATTGAAAAACAAGTCCTTGTGAGAGGTGAGTTTCGCTTCGTTGGATTTCTTATGACGCGCGTCATTTGACATTCACGCACGACTGAGCCCATTAATTCATCAGAACCATTAGTCATTTGAGATGAATGCATGTCGGGGCGATTTAATTCACCGGGCGAGATATCAATTCACCGAAGCAATTCACATGATTGGCATGATGAATGCATCCCCTGGCGCACTCCATCCAGCGGTAAGTTAGCATGATAAACATGTCACATACATGATTCTCTAATTCTCGCAGGGCTCCTGTTTGACTCCGGTCCGTTGTCTTCAAACAACGACATCAATAAACATACTGACGACGACAACAAGCGCAACAACAACCACAACATCAACAACAACTCTGCCAACGACGTATTTAAAAACAAATTCATTTCCGGTTCGAGAGATAACCGACCAATGACGTTCGCACAGCGAGATTACGTCACTTCCTCCCTCCGTAACAAGAATCATGACAACATGGACAACGTAATCAGGAGACGTCAGCATAGACATAAGCAGTCGGTCACGATGAATGAACAAAGTCCCTTAAGCAAAGAACATAAAATCGGCGATAATATGCCGCTCAGAGAACAAGATGGCGACCGGAAGTTGTCTGGAGAGAAGCTCCAAGGTCAGATGATGAATTACGACCTTCAACATCATGCCGGCAGTCGATCGGACGATATTAAGAACGCCATTGACGGTAAATACGCTCCAGACGACATAAACAACAGCAACAACAACAATAACGACATCGACGACGACGACGACAAAAACTCCGAAGATCAAAAACAGCGCTTAGCGAAGGAGAGGAAGGAACGAATGAGGAAATATTGGGAGAAGCGCAAGCAGTTTTATGAGAAGAGGAAGAAAATTGCCAAAGAAAAGAAGACCGGAAGTGATCAGAGCGCAGAGGAGATGTCCAAGCGCCAACAGTCGAGCGAAAAAATGACGCACGCTTCTTCCGGCGATGCTGGCGCCGAGAAGAACTCTCCAATAAGCCCAGATGGCTCTGACGCTCGCCAGTCGGAATCAGAAAATCATAACGTCCAATATCGGGAGCATTTGAAGAGGCAGATATACAGAACGGATGACGACGACGACAACGACGACGACGACAACGACGACGACGACGACGACGCTTCGATGGCGTCCGAACATCACCGCCACTACCACCATCACCATGGCAACCACAGAAGCGGGCGCCACGAGCGCCGCTGCGACGTGAAAATCTGTCGCAACGACGGCATCTGCAACGAAGCCCTGTTCGCCGCGGGGGGCATGGCCAGCAACGTGACGTCACAGAAGAAATGTCTCTGTCGACTCGGCACGGCCGGTCAGCACTGCGAAAAAAGTGAGTGATTGAAAATCAATCAATCAATCAATCAATCGAGCGAGCGAGCAAGCAACCGGTTAATCAACAAATCAATCGAAGTTTGAATTTAATCAATCAACATCGTTTCTTTCAATCAACAGCCGACGTGTCCGTCAAGTATCCAAAGTTCCATGGTTTCGGTTTCATAGCTTTTCCGACCATGCGCGATTCATACAGGGAGTTCTCCTTCAGACTGGAGTTCAGACCGGAGGCTGACAACGGCCTCCTCCTCTTCGCTTCCGATCACGTGGACGCATCACATGACTTCTTCTCGGTCAACCTCATCGACGGCAGGGTGGAATTCAGGTGGGTGGCTGGGTGGAGTTTGCTGTCGACGTCCTCGTCCTCGTCATCGTCATCATCATCATCATCGTCACCGTCATCGTCGTCGTCGTCATCATCATCGGCGTCGTCATCGTCATCGTCACCACCACCATCATCATCGTCACCATCATCACCACAATCACCATCATAGTCGTCGTCGTCGTCATCATTTTCTTGTCATCATCATCGTTATTATTGATTTTTTTTTCCCGCTAAAAAAAAAGGGCGCCAGGAATGTTGTATATGGCGTCTGGAAATTTTCAAGCAATTTCATGCCAGCCAATGAAAGCGTCAAATGAAGCCCTGTGATAAAAATAGCCAGAATGTTATGACTATGACCTTAGAAGAATATTATTATTGTTATTGTTATTGTTATTGTTATTATTATTGTTATTATTATTATTATTATTATTATTGTTGTTGTTGTTGTTGTTGTTGTTGTTGTTGTTGTTGTTGTTGTTGTTGTTGTTGTTGTTGTTGTTGTTGTTAGATTTACAATTGATATTACAGTTGTTGTTGTTCTTGTTGTTGTTGATGTCTGACGTTTAATGACATCATCAGGTATCACTGTTAAGATCACTGTTTATTAATCGTGTAACCATATGTATTACCATGGTATTACCATTGTTATTAACCATGATTATAGGTTACAATAATCTATGGTTATATATCATATCATAATAACAATAATTATATAATATCATATTCATCATTATATTATTTATAATAATAATAATTATGTAATATCATATTTATTATTATA
>MPNW01001732.1:0-11235 GCA_011800805.1 Hirudo medicinalis
ATCACCATCACCATCACCATCACCATCACCATCACCATCACCATCACCATCACCATCACCATCACCATCACCATCACCATCATCATCATCATCATCATCATCATCATCATCATTTGTCTCAGTCATTGCCGTCTTCCTTATAATCAATCAACAAACATGACATCTAGATAAACTTCAGGTTTACACCGTGTCTAGATTAGTTTTACGTATATTTCATTCCTTAGTGTTTTCTGAGCAATCAGGAGCAAACATTATTTGTCATTTGTAAATAATCCAACAAAGTTCACTTCTATTGAGAGTTAAACTCGACCAACTCATCAACCCAGCCTCAGTAAACAGGTTTCATCAAATGATAAATCTTAAGGTCATTAGATGGTTGCTTGGACCTGCTTCTTTTTAGTTTTTTTACCAGTTATTCGAAAACTCGTCATGTTCTAAAACACAGAAGGTTTGCACGATCCCAGCAAAAGGCTGAATGATGAGCCAGATCGTCATCGTCATCAAAACCTCTCGGGTTCGACGATCGTCGTGCAGCGGACCAATGAAGAGAAAGCCTTGCTTAGCCCGAAATTTTTAGCTTTGAAGTTTTATTTTGCAACTGCACGCCATGCGATTTTTGTCGACCTGCTCGCAACAATCGAAGGGCTCAGCGTTTCTTATTTGTTTAATGCAATTAAATATTTCTTTGTCTAAACCAAAAGAAATGCATTTTTTGTTTTTCAAAAGCAGCTTTTCCAGAATTTTAAATAAATAAAAATCACCACATCGCTCGACGTGCGTGCAAAACATCTCCCGAAATACTCTGTTATTGGACTATTCTCTCGAATGGTTAAACATTGTCGGGACTTAAGTAGTTTTCCATATGATTTTTATGAAAAATGAGTAGCTTGTCAGTGAGAACTTGAACCAATGGCGATAACAGCTTAAAGGAAATCATCATTTCAAGCAGAAAAATCTTAACTGAAGAAATTTGTAGCAAACATGGTAAAAGATCAATTCTGTGATTAGCAAAATAAAACAATTCAAGGACTCTTCTGCACAGATCTTGTGTAAAACATTAAACATAACCTATAAGGATGCAATTTGTGATGCACAATAATTTACAAATATGAGCATTTACTCAAAAAATGTAACAAAGAGTCATTAACTCCATCATGTCTGAAATCTCAACAAATTAGCTCAAAAAATGGATTTTGGAAATTATTTCTTAAATGATAAGCAATGAAGGTTTGAGCACATATACATCAGTGCCACCATATAGCTTGGCACATCACAGAACTAATAGATAGGCTTACCAAACTTGGCCATAAGCTCCAGATCCAACCGGGTTCAGATTCTGATATCTGCTCGGCACCTCCCATTCCGTCTTATTCAATTCCACTCTGTAATACTTCGGTTTGATGATTCTATTCTTGTCTGACATTCTCAGGAGGTTTTTTCCAGAATTAATTCTTCCGGTTTTAAATCCAAAGGTAAATATTGCAAACGGTGACAAACAACTCCAAAATCTATGCACTTCTGGACGAGAATGTTGCAGGAAAATGTGCAAGATCAAATCAAACTTTGCAACTAAAAATGGCCTTTTATCCGGATACGAAACCTCTCACGTCCGACAACTAATTTATGCGTACAAGACCGTGTCCTAGAGTCCGCGAATAGAAAAAAAAATGATATGAAAATAAAAAATATCTTAATAAATAATTTGTTAAATAAATATTTTAATTTTAAAATATTCTGCGACTGCGATCATACGTAATTTAATTAGCCGAAAATAAAAGCGTTGTCTGCTACTTTAAATATACGTCGTTTTAATTCGCCTTCTAATTTTAAATACGTTATTATCAATTATTTTAAAAATATTTTTTGTGAAAAAGAGCTTGATGAAGTTGATTGAAATCTTTTAAGTTTTATCCTATCATGCTACCGGCTACTCGCACTATTCCTGGATTTTTAACTAGTCCTTGATGGTTCATTTAATTAATTTTACTGCGCTGTTCCTTTATTTTTCTTTGAGGACCTTGGTTGTGATGAGGAAGAAAAGAAGTTAAGTTCTATATGGTAGGTTTGCCATACAAATTCTATATAAATTATCCATTTTTCAAAAGTAAAGAATCATGCCGACCGAGTAATTCAGTTAACAATCGTTTATGTTGTTGTTATAAAACAAATCAAAATTCCTCGTCGACCAGCTGTTGTCCTCATGCCAGAGAAGATCATGAAATATGAGACTGCAATCCTCATGCTACCTATTTTGCCTTCACAAACTTTCTCCAGTTTCAAATTCAAATGCAATTTAACGCAATAAAATCATTTCCAAAGTCGAAAATAAAACTTTCCAAGAGTTAGATTATCTGCCTGGTGAAATATTCCACTTAATTTGGCTGATTAGGGAATCGAATTATAGAAAAGGAGGTGCTCGCTAATTCGATTGGCACATTTAAGTTTGAATAGATAGAAAAATCTAACGTTGAAACATCAGCCTTTCTTACTTGGTTAGGCCATGTTTGTACTTGATTGTTCTATCTTATTTTTGCTTTTACAGAAAATTCGAGAGCTTGTTTACAAAGCACTTGGAGTTTGCACACGTCTTGAGTGTATAGATTTACTCAAGTTTGTTCTATCGTGTCACATTCTTCTCTTATTATTTTGAGCTTTCACAAATACAAATGCAATTATCCTTTGGCCAGTTCGTTGTTTGTCTCTGAGGTCGACTTTAACAGAAAATTCATATTTTTTTAAGATAGATAATAAGATTTGACAATAAACACGTCTTGAATGTGATTCTGAAGATATTCTGATTTTCTGGATCGGAATTGAATGAGAAATAGGAGAAAACATAATTTTTGAAAACCAATATTGAAACAAGACAACTAAAACGCATGATAATATAATAATATTTTCAATAATTTAATTATTGTATTGTTTAATATTATTATATAATTTAAATATTATATTATTAAATATCATATAATAAGATAATTAAATATAATAATATAATATTATTTAATAATATAATATAGTTTCAATAATATATTTATTTTACTACATCCCTGGCAAATGTTTAGAACATCAATTTAATTTATAATCTCCCAGCAGATTAAAGTTTTTTTCCAATTTTTCTCTTAAAATCCGTCGATGAGTTCAAATTTCTCCGGGTTTTATTAAACCCATTTCTTAATTAAGTTAAAAAACCTCTCTTTTACCGAACATATCTCAAAGGATTTGTAACAAAAATAAATGTTCTGAATGTTCATTCCATTAAAAGTCCTTCAGATGAAATTATAAATATTTTTTTAAATCGAGCAAAAAAAAAGAGCCTGAGGCCCGACGGGGGTTCGAACCCCGGATCTTCTGTTTACGAGACAGACGCCTTACCACTTGGCCACCGAGCCCCACGGACAGGAATCGCTTAAGTTGAGATCTAATTCTTGTTCCATAAATTCTCTGCTGAAGATTGCCATTTATCCAAATTGTTAAATCTTACTTAATAATGATGGTCAACAAAAATAAACATTTAATTTTATTTAAGAATAATTCATTTCGTGATAATTTTCATTTTAAGAGAATGAATGCTCTTGATCCACGTTGCACATACATCGCAATTAAGTCACAAAAGAGGAGGTGAAATATTTCATTCGCTCGTCTGCATTTTTGGCGCGAGGAATTTTATGGAAACTCATTAATCTTTATAGTTCTTTCGTATTCGTGGGTCGTTTGATCAATTGATGATATTTTGGAGGGCGTACCAAGGAACCTTTGAACTTTCTGAGCCTCTCCTTTGCAAACTTACCCCCAAAACATTCTTTTGGTGATGTTTGGTGAGGCGAGGGAGTGGCCCATGCCCTTTACCTTAATTAATAAACAATATCTCCGGGCAAACGTTTTAATTGATTAAAAATCCAGTCAAATAAAGAAACTAATTTATGCGAAACCTTCGATTGAATTATCCGTGTTTTGCGAAGAATGGAACAAATGTCCATCCTGGTAAATAAAAACAAAATTGTATTTCGATTTTAACTTGTCAGCAGACGCCACTCAAATTATCGGAGCTAAAGTAATCAAAGTTCATTTTCTGTTTACATGTTATTAACCGGCCAATTAGCAATTTCATTAATAATCTGGATACTTTCCGGTCTCTAATTATCTGGATGCCCGATTTGGTTTCAATGCCAGGTCGGCCATCTTTTTGTTATTCATGGAGCGAAATAAATCCGGAATGACGAAAAAAGATGGAGACGAAATAAGGAATCCATCTTCTTTTCGAAATGATTTTTTAGATGCTATTTTTGTTGTTTATTGTTGTTTGTTGTTGTTTGTTGTTGTTCAAGAGGAACTTTGATCTCGAATCTGTTCACTGTAATGAATTTTGAGGAAATGACCTTCAGGAGTAACAAGACAAGATCGTCTCCATCATCGTCGTCTTCGTCGTCATCATCACCGTTATCGTCAATGACATGACATCATGTGTCAAAGTATTTGCCACCCATTGAGAAAGACTCACAGACACGGTTGTTCGTGTAATCACATCCAGAAAGACTTTCTCTTTGTGACTTATGAAGGCATTAGCTGAAATGGGATAATAGTGCAGGGAATAAATAAATCAGGAGAGGAAAACATGCAATAAAAAGGTTTTTTAAACTAATAATAATAATAATAATAATAATAATATTATCTCTCAAATATATATATATATATATATTATTGGCGTTTTTAGACCGACTTCGTCAGTCAAACTCCTTTTTTAGCCATTATAATTAATTTTATTAATATTGATATTAAGACTTCAGCAAACATTCCTCGTAATTTTCGAAATCAAAAATTATGCCGAGTAGGAGAAGTGCGAAAGAGGCCAGTCGGGAAAACAAAATAAAATTAATCATAATAATAAAAATTAATAATAATAAAAAAAATAATAATAGTGGTAATGATAATGATAATGATGACGGTGAAGATGACGTTGACGATGGCAATGGCGATGACGATGACGTCGACGACGACGACGATGATAATGACATTGACATTGTTCCTTTTGATAAGAGGCAGTGGATATTGAGGATGCCACGAAGTCCTCATGCGATATTTAAAACTCCGAGTGATTTATGATTACCTCTCGGAAAATATGAGATAAATTGAGTGAATATTTCCCCATTTTTTTCAGAAACTGGATTCAGTTTTATTTTTGAAGAATTTGTTTGAAGAATTTGTTTGAAGAATTTCGGCTTTTTAGACTTAATTGTTGCTTAATTATTGTTGTTTATTTTTAAATACCCCCCAAGTGGGTGTTAATTTTAATGTTAATTGATATTTCTAATCTTTTTGGAATCTTTACTAAAACTTGGAAAATAAAGTTGCAGTCAAAAATGTCTTATAAAGGCTTTTTCTTTCTTTAGATCTGTGGACCAAGGACAATAAATCATTGTACATTTTCCGTGGAACTCTTAAAAGTTCAAATGCAAATTATTTCTTCAGACACGACACAAACAACAACAATCGACAACCTTATTTCAACTTTGTGACCCCCTTTTGAAAAGGTTAAAGTTCAGACGATCAAAGTTCAGAGCTGCAGGATCAGATGTCCAGGAGACTAAAAAAATAAATTCGCCGCTATATCTTAACTTTAAATAAATATTCTAAAAAAACTGTTTTGACAATTATATTTCATATTTTTGTACGGTATCTTTCAAGATAAATTCATTTGATATAATAAAAAATCTAATTTTATTCTTACCTAATACAACCCAAAAGTTCAAACCTAGGGTCAATCCTTTCAAAAGCAAAGGTCAAAAGAAAAGTCCCCTCAAAAACTGATTGCGAGGGTCAAATCTATCACCCAGGAAGGGATAACTTATGACATCTAAAAAGGACGTAGCTCATGTCATGAAAAGTTACTTGTGACGGTCATGACACAAACAACATCCTTCGATTCTTTGTGGGGTTCGTAAAACAAGCCCAGAACCTCGTAAAAATGGCCCGCTTCTCATTAAGAGGACTTACCGACATTTATGGGACCGGCCCTTTCTGCCCTTTCCGACCAAATGACCGCCAGATCATCAAAGTCGTAGGAACCCCCTTCCTTGGGGTTAAACCAGGAGAAGGGGAAGTGGAATGTAAGAACGGCTGGAGTATTCCAAAGGAATGTCTTCCTTAACTGAAATTAACGACGTCTGCCCTTTGGTTAACCTTTGGATCATCCTTCGTACATTCTGAGGGCTTTCACGACGATGATGACGAGGAGAGGGTCTTCCTTAACTGAAATTAACGACGTCTGCCCTTTCGTTAACCTTTGGGTCATCCTTCGTACATTCTGAGGGCTTTCATGATGATGAGGAGGGGGTCATGAGGAGGAACGGGAAATGTCGGCTGGTCTTGATTTGGGCTGACACATTGCGACTCTTGCCACACTTATGCCGCTTGCAGGAAGGCAACCCTCTGTACTCTCTGCAAGTACTGTACTCTGTACTCTCTGCAAGTACTGTACTCTGTACTCTCTGCAAGTACTGTACTCTGTACTCTCTGCAAGTACTGTACTCTGTACTCTCTGCAAGCCCAAATACCATTTGTGGTAAATTTTGGATATTAATGTTGGAGTATTTGAATGCGTTCAATAACAATTCAGTTTATTTCAATTTGTAAAGTAATTTGCAAGGGAGGATTTAATTTCTCAAATTTGAGTTTAATTAAATCTTATTATATTATTCTATTTATGCTTTTTTAAGCTTAATTTCCAAAATAAAATTACGTAAAGCACGTAATTGAATAAAATATTTTGGAAATGATTGAAACTTTTGGAAGGCCGAATTTTCTGAATTCTCCTAAGCGATCATTGAAGATTGCAGTCATTCTTTTGTGGATTCCGAGGAATTCATCGCTTCATCTTCATCTGTGAATCAACGAGAAGAAGTAATTATTGATTTAAAGAAAATTATTTTAAAAAATATAATAGAAATTATAATAGAAATGATAATAGAAATTCTTCTTATTTTCAAAATTAGGATATGAAATGATCATTTTTGATTCTATTGAACCTCGGTGACCCTCAAAATAGCCCATGGCCAAAATCGCCCGTCATAACAGCCCAAAAAAAATTATTTAAAAAACTTATTTAACTAAATGAAATTGTAAATTAGTCACATTAAATTAGTTTAATTGTGATATTGTAAGCAATCCCATGAAGATAATCGAGAGTTTCCGTGTTGTTGGACTACGAAGACGTCGATTCATTCGCTCATACTTAACATTCGATGCTTCTGGATGTCTGTTACATCCAGACAAGTTACCTGAAAACTTGTGATGTCGCTCTCCACTTTATCCGGTTCTTTTCGAAATTGGCCGATGACTTTGAAGACTGATGGATGATGAAAATCGATTGTTTGTTGAAATCTGTGATGCCATGCTTCCTCTGAATTATTGTTCTAAGCAAACCATCATTGACGCGATGGCGGACATTCCTTGGCGGAGTGGCAAACCGAGGTTCTGCTCTGCGGTTCTGTAATTGTTTTGCCAAAGTAGTTGCCTTTCCAGGACGATTCCTGGATCGAATCTACATCCTCCTACAAGATGATTTTTATAAGACAGAAGAGACATTCGGGTTTTCAAAAAGGATCGCCAGCTAAAGACATTACTTAACATGTTAAGTATGTAGCAGCCAGTCAAAATGCTGTTTGACATGGTTTCCCATGGTTCAACTGACTGGATGCCTTTTCCACCTTGGCCGATGTTTTTGGGGGAAGGTGCAGGAAGTTCTTCTATTTTTTTTGTCCCACATGTCTCCAAAAATAGCTCAAAAGTCCTTCGAAAAGTGAACAAGCTCCTTCGAAAGAAATCGGAATCATGGAGGCTTTCATGACTTTTCTGACGTCAGACAAAATTAGAAAAAATAATATAAAAGGAGAAAAATAAAAATCGCAAAAATAAAACAGAAAATATAAATTTAGAATTCGCGAAAAATTTCTAGATTCGTTTCCTTGATGCATCGTTCGTGAATAATTGATGAGCTGCTGAAAAACAGCTCTCATGACGTAAAACGTTTTTGAAAGATGATAAAATTTGAGGGAGAAGCAGCAACTCAAAGATTACATTTTTAGGGAGGAAATTACTTCCTTTGTAAATTCTCAAAAATTAATTATTAAAGATATTCCAGAAAACTGGGTTGTTAGTTCGAGTTGTGGAAAATTAAGCTCTGACTGTTTTGAAGAATGAATATTATTGTTTGTTATTTTGTGAATTAGTAATAATGATAATAATAATAATATTAATGATATTAATAATAATAATAATGATATTGTTTATAATTATAACAGTTGTAACAATTATGTAAAAAAAAAAATATTAATCATAACTTTTTTATTATGTGAAACATTAATGCAATTATTATTATTATTATGCTTATTATTATCAATATTGTTATTATTATTATTAATATTAATATTATTATTATTATTATTATTATCATCATCATCATCATCATCATCATTATTNATGATGATGATGATGATGATGATGATGATGATGATGATGATGATGATGATGATGATGATGATGATGATGATGATGATGATGATGATGATGATGATGATGATGATGATGATGATGATGATGATGAGGAGGAGGAGGGTAAACTACTGGAGCTATCGATTATCAGATTGTCCACTCTATGAGAGATTTTGGACATTAGATGGAAGAATTCTTGTAACATGGCACCAGCAATCGTCGTCGTCGTCGTCGTCAACGCCATCATCATCATCGTCGTTGTTGTTGTTGCTATATTACTTGTCCATTCCTTTGTTGTTATCATCGTTCGCTTAGTCGGAAGATCTTCGCTTTCACTTTTTCGTCGTCCATTCTCTCCTTTTTTGCCCCCCTGCAACATTTTCATGCTTCACCCCCTCGAGGTCATCCTGGGTCACGGACGGGTGTAAATTTATAATGAATGTGTGTTGGTGTTGTTGTCGTGCGGAGGGAATTGCAATGGTGGTTGACGTCACGAAGGAAGGGGCGAAGACGATGATGACGACGACGACGATGATGATGATGACGGCGATGGTGATGACGACGACGACGATGATGATGATGATGATGATGATGACGACGATAATGGTGATGATGATGATGATGATGGTGGTGGTGGTGGTAGTGGTGATGATGATGATGATGATGACGACGATGATGGTGATGATGCTAACGACGACGATGATGGTGATGAAGATGATGATGACGACGATGGTGATGGTGGTGGTGTTTCAGAATTGTATTATTTAATTCCTTTTACATGAAAGTGACCATTCGCAGACTTGGATAATTGACTACACGTCGAGGAGGTTCCAACTTCAACGTCAGACGTCAATGAGTGGTCTTTCAATCTGATTTGACGTTCGCTTTCGTCGAGCTTTCACCCATCCATCCATCCATCCTTCCATCCGTCCGTCCGTCCGTCCATTCATCCATCCATCCATCCTTCCATCCGTCCATCCATCCATCCATCCTTCCATCCGTCCATCCGTCCATCCATCCATTCCTCCCTCCAATCACCCATCCATCCATTCATAATTTTCAAAATAATTATTATCTGTTACAATTCCAAATAAAATGTGGCAAATTTTACAGTCGAGTTCAGGGCGTGTTCATCTTGTTTTTGTGTCAGAAGCTATGTTTTTACGAAATAACAGTTTTAAAAAGAATAAAAACGATAAAGAAAACAAACTGGAAAATGTTCATCTGAATGATGACCATGAAGGTGGAATTAACTTTTAAAAAGCACGGATTCTTCCACCTCAACTACGAGTCCTTTCCATCAATTTCAACATACAATTACACCCATCAAGCTTTCATCCATCCATCCTTCCGTCCATCAATCCGTCCGTCCTTCCATAAATTCATCCGTCCATCCATCCATCCATCCATCCATCCATCATCCATCCTTCCTTTCATCCGTCCATCTATCCATCATCCATCCATCATCTATCCGTCCATCCGTCCATCCGGTACTGCTTCAAGGATTGAAAAAGGGAGGGACATGCAAGAAGCGTTTGTCACTCTTAACGATGATTGGGAAACACTTTCAATGGTTGATGATGATGATGATGATGATGATGATGATGATAATTTGATGTTTGTTTGCTGATGAACTTCTCCGGGTTTAGCGATATTTAGGGTCAGGGATAGGGTTATTGTTAGGGTTAAATGTCAAGGTTAAGGTTGAGGGTTTGTGTCAGGGGTAAATGTTTTGATGGTTTCAGTTGAGTAAAGGTCAACTGAGAGGTCCATCAATGAACGAAAGAGCTTCCAAATCAGAAGAGTCCACAAAGCAGCAATTTTTGAACTGATTTTTTTTTTCTGGAATCATTCATTTATGCAATTGTCATAATAATGTGATAATCATGTAATTGTGATCATAATCATAATCATTAAAAGATGAGGGTGTCAACGGTTTAAAAATTGCAGCAGATGGCAGTGTTGACTTTGTTTTGTTGTATTCTTGTTTTAAACTGAAATTATTAATTATTAATAATAATAATTGTCAAGTATTAATAATAATAATTATTAATTATAGAAATTTATCATTTTGTTTGCAGTAGTTTTTGTGTTTCTTAACCAGATTGTTTTGTGTCTTAAAATGTTTGTTGATTAATTCGAATTGTTTCATTTACTTCTTGATTTTGTGTTTGTAATTTTAGCGGAAGAATCAACACATATAAATATTGGACACATTTTTTCTCCATAAACGAAACAATTGCAAACATAACATCAGCAAATAGATCAGTTTGTTCGTGTTATTGGATAAATAGCGAAATATCAAAATGTTCAAAATGCAAATATCACAAATATAATATAAATATCAAATCCCAAATACTCAAGTGAGTGGTCGAACTTCTTCTAACATCGTTTGGAAAATGCAATTTTTTCTGAGTTGGATCGGAATTTGTCTTCTTCTTGCGACCTTAGACATCGCATTATCAGAGACAAGTAAGATTATTGGGTTGTAACTGACAAAGTCGAATGCATGACTTACTTCGAGATCGTAAGTATGTTAAGACAAAGCGAATTTAGGGATATATTATACAGAGCTAATATCTTTTGATTGAATGATAGATAGACCATTTATTTATTATTATTATTATTATTGTTGTTGTTGTTATTTTATCGTTGTTATTGCTGTTATTATTATTTTATTATTATTATTATTATTACTATTATTATTATTATTATTATTATTATTAAAAGGGCGTCTATTTTCAT
>MPNW01001734.1:0-10166 GCA_011800805.1 Hirudo medicinalis
GTCGTTACGTGTCGTGTTCGAAACCCAGCTTGCACCACCACAAAGCGCCCCTGGGAGCCGGCGCTATATAAATGGTCTAAGCACCCCTGACGCTCACGCTTATGGCGCTATATAAATAAACTTACTTGTGATCATCATCCAGGGAGTGTGCATAAAGGAAGAGGCCCACAACTCCATCCTGAGACTGTGGAAGGTCATCGAGAACATCGACGCCAACAAGCTCGGTCTGCTCGCTCGACAGTCCTCGATTATAATATTCACTATTGTCATTACTACTGTTATTATTATTATTATTATTATTATTATTATTAATATTATTATTATTAATATTGTTGTTGCTGTTGTTGTTTTTGTTGTTGTTATTATTATTATTATTATTATTATTATTATTATTATTATTATTGTTATTATTATTATTATTATTTTTGTTATTATTATTTCATTTCAATTCCACTTCAGTCATGTTCATGAAGGCGAACATAGTGGGCACTGTCATCATCCTGTCTCTCGTTGTCTGGATTCCCGCCAGTTGCATTGTCGCCTGTGTGGTCAGTTGTTGTCACTTGACTTGATCGATTGGTTGATTGATTGATTGGTTGATTTATTGATTGGTTGGTTGATTGATTGATTGGTTGGTTGATTGATTGATTGGTTGATTGATTTATTGGTTGGTGCCACTCTTCAGCATTATTAATTTTGTTATTAATAATTCTCTACTGTTTCAATCATTATCATGATCACAACCGACACTACCTTCATCATCATCATCATCATCATCATCATCATCATCATCATCATCATCATCATCATCATCAATCAGGATAGAAAGAGAGCCAAAAAGCAGAAGGAGGAATACAGGTGGTACCAACCAGATGTGAGTTATTCCTGTTGTGGACTCAATGAAACTCTTGTTTCTCGAATAAAATTAAGAAAACATTAACATTAACATTATTTATTAAACACCAACACGATATTCTCTCATCTGAATATGTTAACGAACCCAATTAACATGATTTATTCGTCGACTCAAGAACGACGAGCTGCTCCTGCCCTGGGAAGACAAGGGCAAGGTGAAGCCTGCCGTGGAAGTGAAGGTCTTCCCCGGGTCGGACTGAGGTGCCGACGGACGCAAAAGCCTCCTTCGATGGACTCTGCCGGTCGATCGGGACATTCACGAAATGCGAGTTTCGTGACGCGATCATGTTAACGCTTTTATTTATCATTTTGTCGTTGATATTGAACTTTGCATTTGTCGAATGAAAATGTAAATCACATTTTGATTAATAACATAAGCATTTATTACTGTCTTATCGTCAATCATCAACCAACCGTCGATCATGCAAGCCTTTTTAAAACTATACGTCAATCAATCGATCTTGTCAATCATTTGTCGATCGATCGATCAGTCGACGAGGCGATTGATTTTCATCTCACGACAGGCAGTGTCTCGACCGTAAAAATGCAATCAGGACATTCTATTTTTTTTTTGTGACGGATTTGTCGACCGATCTTCTTTCTATCGTTTTTATCGGCCGTCGACTTTTGATTTTGATCGTCTATTTGCTTTGTTAATTCAGTTTTTTTTTTTTTATTAGACTTTTAAGTCCAGTTTTTGAGGCTTTAGGATCCTGTTGTCGACATCGCAACAACGACGACGACGATGACGGCTTGCGATGTTTTTAGCAAAATGTGTTGCATTTTCTTCGGTTTCTCAAAGGATGAAAGTCGTTGTCAAAGGAAATTTTTTTTAAGCAAAATGACTCTAGATTCTTAGTAATGATGATGATGATGATGGTGATGATGATGATGATGATGATGATGATGATGATGACGATGACGATGATGATGATCATCATGATGGCAGTCCTTCGAAAGTACTGGATATTCTGTTACTTTTCTATGGCTACCTATAATGCCTCATGAAAATCAGGTTCAATATTATTATTATTATTGTTGTTATTATTATTATTATTATTATTATTATTAATATTATTATTGTTGTTGTTGTTGTTATCATTATTGTTGTTGTTGTTGTTATCATTATTGTTGTTATTGTTATCCTGTCATTCCGTATCACTCGTTGCTATCACATTAGTGTTTGTTTTTTTTCCATTTCTAAAATCTTGTTCGACAAAATTAAGTTTTTGAAGTTCCGCATTTTTTTTTAATAATTAATAATTGTTATTAATTATATTATCCTGATGATGACCCTGCCTCTGCATACTTCAGGCCTGTTAACGAATTGTGTCCATTCTTTAGATCCTTTTTTTTTACATTGTGTTTAAAACGTTTGTTATGCAATGTATAACAATATACAATGTGTAATATACATGGTATAACATACAATGTGTAAGATACATGGTATATCAACATTGTCAATAAACAATCAAAGTGGTTGGACAAGTTTATTTGTTTGTCAGTAGCGATTTCAAACTGCCGTTTTTTCACCTAGTTTAAGGCAGTGACAACGTTCGGTTAACCTCCACGGTTCCTGCAAACGACCTGACCTCCCTAAGATGGCCCTGAGGCCCCCAAATGGCGTCCCTGTTGGAATTCGAAATAGATTATAACGTGTTATGGAGTTAGGTAATTTTTGCTATCGCAAATTCCCCGACTATGAAATGCTTTTCAATAAGCGATAGGACTACGATCATTCGGTCCAATTAAACCGCTTCCCACAAATTGTCATTTAGAAAATAATAAAAATTTTATAAAAGTTAATTTAAGCCAAATAATTTAAATGTTAAACGCTTAATTAATATGGAATTACAAGATTAATTTATCAACAAGCGGTTGTCATGGAGCCAAGGTTTATAGTCTGTCGTCAGGCAGTTCGTGTGGTCCGACGATCAGCAGAATAACAGGTTTAACAGATTCTCAAACAGTTTTGACAGAATTCGAGCTGAAAATTCACTTCTGGGAAAGCATGTCGTAGTTTGCGGATGATATTTAGCCACACTTCGCAGCCAAAAAGAATGCCCAGCAAAAAGACATTATCGGACAGCGAAAACGAGAGCGGTAGTTTCGGTGATTGTGAAAATGAACTCCATAAACTGCAGAGGCAGTACAGATCGAAGGAGAGCGAGAGGAAGACTTTGTACCTCGAGGTTCAGGAAACCACAAGGAAGCAGAAGTAGAGTTTTATTTTTTTTATAACTTTTTATTTCATAAAAAAAAAACCTTCTGTTAATTGATTTCATTCTGCAATATGCTTGTTGTTAGGTTGAATTATATTTTACCCTTACTTTTTTTAACAATGATTCTAAAAACTATATAAATATTGTTTCAAATTGCTTTAAAATTTTGACTCCTAAGCCTGACCCTTACGTTGTATGGTCTGAAATGCCCCGATAGTGCAAATAAAATAATAATAAAAAAAAACATTACTTAACAAAATGAGTAATGAATAAATTAAGTTTGAATGTAAGGATTTTCAATTTCAGACTGGAGATTGAATCATTGGAGAAAGAAGGGAACGAACTCGAGTTGACGATGAGGTCTTTGAAGAGTTCCACACACCAGAGGAGGCAGAAGAAGCATTTCGAGGAGTTGAAATCCCTGTCGAGCAAGAATGGTTGGTCGTGAGCTAGTTCAGCTAACAGCTAACTAGCTGAACTTTTTAATCGACTAACTACGTAACCACTTGTAACCAATGGCGTTTGTCAAGAAGATTAGCTCTCCAAGTTCAAATGAAGTTGTTTTTCATGACGTGTGAGGATTACGTCCAGGATGCATTGGCTTAATGCATGAAATATTCATATTCATACAGGCATTCATTCAATCACACATTCATCTGCCAATCTGAATGCATTTTATCCACATTCTCAAGTCCCTCTCACACGTGTCGTTCATAAATTCACACCCTCAATTTCAACAGACGAGCTCAGGAAATTCATCGGGAAAGAAAAGCAGAAGCAGCAAGAACTCGACAGAAAGATCGAGGAAGAGTCTAAAAAGGTCTCAAAACATGACACAATTTTTCTTTCGCTGTATTTTTTTGTAAATAGTCAGGAATCACAATGTTGCACAATATTATCAGTTGATATTTTGTCGATCAATTGAATTTGTTGTAATCTTGCTGATTTGCTGTAATCTTACGTCGATCTGAACGTCACATTGCTTTCGACGGATCTTCCGTGGATTCGACATCTTACTACAATTTCACTCTTTTAACACGCTCGTCCAAAATCCATTCAAAAACATTTCGAGCAGTTCAGTGATTATCAACTAGCAAAAACTTTTACGACATGATGATCATGATTTGTGACATTAAAAGCATTAAAAACTTATCGATCGCCTTTCCTCTTCTCGCTTTGGCAGCTGTCCAAGGTCTCTGAGCTGAGGCAGGCCTCTAAGGAGGGCATCAAGAAGAACCTGTCGAACCAAAGGAGGATCAAGAAGCTCGAAGATCAACTACAGCTGGTTGGTGATGAGATCATTGGAATAGACTACCGATTAACTCACTTAGCTGATTAATTAATTGAGGGTAATTAGCATGTTACAATTACATAATCTCATTACAATTCAAACATTTACCATTTGGAATTGTAACATTTATTATTATGCAATATTAATTACTGATTATGATTCATTATTTTGCATGATAATTAGCTACAATTTTGGCTGGCTTTCACTCATCATCATCGTCGTCGTCGTCGTCATCATCATCATCGTCGTCGTCATCATCATCACCACCACCACCATCATCGCCATCATCACCATCATCACCATCACCACCATCATCATCATCATCATCATCATCACCCCATCCAGGCTAACACGAAGTTCTGCAAACTCCTCGAGGGCAACAAGGACCTCCGGCAGGAGATTCAGAGCCTCAGGACCCAGAGGCAGAGGTTCGACGAACTCTTCGAAAGGGTCGAAAAGGAGAAGCACAACCTCCAGTCAGAGGTCACCGAGGTCATCAGACTGTCGACCCAGGCTCATGAAGAGAGGTCGTTGAGCTGTTAAACTTGACTATATTATGAGAGAGAGTGGCAAATGATTGTTTGTCAGCGATAAATAATTAGCTGATAATAAGTTGTTATTCGCTGACAGCTGAGTCGACAAAAGCAATGATGGTAAACAATACATTATTTCAACCGGAAACGAATCAATCAAAAATCAAACAATCAATCACAATCAATCAGTCGATCAGTCAATCAATCAATCAAAATTAATCTATCAGTCAATCAATCTATCAAATGAAAACCTCTCTCAGAAATGAGGCGCACGACAAATTGGCACAGCTGAGAGAGAAGTCGGACAAGGAGGAGCAGAGGTTTGACTCTGACATGAAGCAGCTCGAGAGGAACATTGGGGAGTCCAGGAAGCTACTGGCCTTCGTCGGAACTGTCGGAAAGGACAGGGACGAGGATGCCGAGATGAGGAGGCTGAGAGAGAAGAAGGGTGAGTAATGATGATGATGATGGTGATGATGGTGAAAGCCAGATTCACCCAGGTAGAGGCCCTCCATCCATCCATCCATCCATCTACCCATCCATCCACTCATCCACCCATCTATATATCCATCCATCCATCCACCAATCCATCCACTCATCCATCCATCCATCCATCCATCCATCGACAGAGGCACTGCTCTTTGAAAAGAGGAAACTATTGCAAGTGGATGACCTTGAGACCTTCAAGGACTCCTGGGGAAGAATCACGAAGGTCACACAAGAGGAGGACATGGATGCCATCATATCCAGGTGCCCCCGATCGGGATCGTGCAGTTGTTTTATTATTCACGAGGGATCATCATCTTGTCGTCTGCAGTTAATTCGATGCAGTTGTAATTCATTGATGTTGTAATTAGGATAATATTTAAAATATTTATTATTTGCAAAAAAAAGAGCAAAATTTTGATAATTTTTCAGCTAAAAATATTTTTTTTTCTCAAGAAAAATTATTATTGTTATATTGATGATTGTTATTTATTTATTTATTTTTAAACAGTTATTAATTGGTTGATGACACGCTGTCAATCTCACAACGTTAATATAATTTGCATGATAACATCATCATCATCATCACCACCATCATCATCATCATCATCATCATCATCACCACCATCACCACCACCATCATCATCACCACCACCACCATCATCAGCAGCAGAAGCAGCATCATCATCATCGTCGTCGTCGTCACCATCGTTGTTATCACCGTTATCGAAGACAATTATGATGATGATCATGATAACGATAACGATGGCGATAGACTCGATACGAGAGCGGCTATTTGCACCTGGATTGCCAACCGAGACAGCTGAACAGGTGAGCTGTCATTACGGACGTTTGTAATTTAAAAAAAAAATCAAAACACGGTATTCGCACGAATTTCGAGGAAAGAAAACATTCGAATGCATTGGAGGGGGGGTGAATTTTTATGGTTATTTGAGGTGAATTTTTGGGGTTATTTGAGGTGAATTTTTGGGGTTATTTGAGTTGAATTTTGGGGGGTTATTTGAGTTGAATTTGGGGGGGTTATTTGAGGTGAATTTTGGGGGGTTATTTGAGGTGAATTTTGGGGGGTTATTTGAGGTGAATTTTTGGGGTTGGATTGTGGTTCGTAGTAATTCAATCTCGTGGTGATTCATCATAGTCATCGTCGTCATTACCTTCACCATAAAGTTTTTATTTCTCATTCTGCACATTCTTCCTTCTATTTCTCACATCTAAAAATGGGACTTTGGACCCCCTCCAATGGCGGGGCTTGCCCGGGCAAAATGTATTTGCAGGCCTCGTTTGCATCCCTTTCCGAGGTGCCCTCTGATCAGAGTATTCCCGAAAATAATTTGGAAGGATAAAACAGGCCCCGGGATGTTCTAAGATGCCTTGCAATTCACCGCTATGCATTGCAGTCAATTCACCGAGCCTCTTGAGAATGCACTGGAATTCACCGCACACGAGAGAAGCACAGCGGACGTGATGTGCCTGATGTTTTCGCTCGTAACAGAAGATGTGGGAGGATTTTTTGATGATGGTTGGTTGCCGATGATGATGATTATTATTATTATTATTATTATTATTATTATTATTATTATTATTATTATTATTATTATTATTATTATTATGATGATGATGACGTTGACGATGCTACAATAGCAACTGCAATAAGGCGGTGATGATTATGATGGCAATTTTGATGCTGCTGATGATGATGACAATGATGATTATGATGATGATGACGACGACGACGACGATGATGATGATGATGACGATGATGACACCGTCACACACTTCAATCGACCAATTGTTGAAAAAAAAACACCACTCCGAAACAAGCTCCGGCAATCGAATCTCCATGGCAACCAGATGAACTTTCGATGACCTTCGCGTCACGTCACGTTTACTGTCACCCTGTGTGACCTCTAACCTCTCGAACAGTTCACTCGTGACGCTCGCGAACATCTCATTCCTATTGGCCCTCTTCTCCTCCTCCTCCTCCTCCTCCTCCTCCTCCTCCTTTAATAATCATTAATTAATTTATCATGCTAATCGAGTTAATCCCATGCTAATTGGGAGTGAATATGCAAATTAATGCTAATTATGTCATGTAGTTACTTACTCTCCCAACGACAACATGCTAATTACCCGGGCAATCCATTGTTGGATTGCACTAAGAATGCCCTCATTAATATGCAAAGAGGTCAGCGATCCAATATTAACGAGCCAATCGTGTCAAAGTTCACATCGGGCAACGTTCGTAATTGCAGGGAAAGCTGCTGTTCTCGAGTTTAACTTCGACAACAAAGCTGACCTTTGAACTTTCCTTTGAACCCTGGATGACACTTGGGGTCACAAGGAGGCCAAAGTTCAAGACGAGGTTAGAAAAACCATTGTTTTTATGTTGGCAAAGTTTGCAGGGCGTTTGAAGAGTTGTACGAACCTCCGCACCTCCCCGCGGTTTGTGAGGGGGCGTCCAAAGGTTTTCAGGGCATGGATTTACAGCAGACAAATAAATTGAGAAGTGTAAATATGTTGTAACTGAAAGACAACAAGAAAGGAATTCATTGTTACAAACATCAACAACAATAATAATAATAATAACAACAATAATAATAATAATAATAATAATAAAGAATTTACTCAAATTAAATCATCATTTCAGAGGAAGGAACTCGGTGATTTCAATATAACCAAGAAAAACAAATGAAAATGAATCCTTGGTAACGGCTCGGCAGCGTCCTTAGCAACAGACCGAGGTGGAGGAAATTGGCGGCCCAAAGTCTTGCTGCTAATAAAGACATCCCTGCCATGAGGCCGTGATTTGTGGTGCACTGGTGGTCGGACGGATGGGTGGATGGATGGATGGGTGGATGGATGGGTAGATGGATGGATGGATGGATGGATGGATGGATGGATGGATGGTGGATGGATGGACGGATGATGGATGGATGGATGGATGGACGGACGGATGGATGGATGGATGGATGATGATGATGATGATGATGATGNNNNAATGTTCCTCTGACGCCATGCGTATGTCGCTATATAAATAAAGTACATACATGCATACATACATACATATATATATATATATATATATATATATATATATATATATACATATACATGCACCTTTGTATTGTTGGTTTTGTATTTCCAAACAACTACACTCCCCTGCATGCTTCATGTCTCTCATTGTAGCTGTCGACATTCGTACTATGCAAGCAAAGCGACCTGTGATGAGATGTAAATAATGATTTCATTGTCATTTGTTAGTAAACTGGTTAATTAGTTAGTTATTAATTGATTTATTATTGATTATTAAAGGATTTATTGCAAATTAGTGATTGATTTATTATTGATTGTTAAAGGATTTATTACAAATTAGTAATCGATTTATTATTGATTATTAAAGGATTTATTACAAATTAGTAATTGATTTATTGTTGATTATTAAAGGATTTATTAAAAATTAGTAATTGATTTATTATTGATTATTAAATGATTTATTACAAATTAGTAATTGATTCATTATTGATTATTAAAGGATTTATTACAAATTAGTAATTGATTTATTATTGATTATTAAAGGATTTATTACAAATTAGTAATTGATTCATTATTAATTATGGAGTGATTTATTATTAATTGATTTATTATTAATTGATTCATTATTAATTAGTTTATCAATTAGTATCAATTAGTTTGTCACTAGTTCTAGATCTTCGAGTGGCTGTCAATAGCGATTTTAGTAACAATGCATGCATGCATTGAAGGCCTCTTTAAGGATGCCTTGGAATTTATTTACTTGTAATCATCTTGTGATCATTTTCAATCATTCGTAATCATTTTGTAATCGTTTGTAATTATTTTGTAATCATTCGTAATCATTTGTAATCATTTTGTAATCATTCGTAATCATTTTGTAATCATTCTTAATCATTTGTAATCATTTTGTGATCATTCGTAATCAATTTGTAATAATTTTTTTCAATCATTCGTAATCATTTTGTAATCGTTTGTAATTATTTTATAATCATTTTGTAATTATTTTGTAATCATTCTTAATCATTTGTAATCATTTTGTGATCATTCGTAATCAATTTGTAATCATTTTTTTTTCAATCATTCGTAATTATTTTGTAATCAATCGTGATCATTTTGTGATCAGTTGACAACAGAGACCTCGAAGCGAACCAACTCATGAAAAATGCTGAAAACGAAGGATAAATAAAGGAGTAAAATTAAAATTAATTTAATGAATGAATGAATGAATTAATGAATGAATGAATGAATTATTGGCGAAAACATTGAAATTTGAGTTCATCGAAGTCGGGATTTTGGGGCTCGCCTTTTCCAAATATTTTTTGGTCACCAGTGCTCAAAAATAGGCCAATTTCGTTGGTGGCAGACGTCAGATGGCGTCTTGCCGTTTTAAATGGATTTCCAACGATTTTTCGATTGAATTAAGGAACAAAACACAAGTTTGGCTTTAAACAGCAATAATGATGATAATAATAATAATAATAACAACAATAATTAAGTAGTAGCAATAATAATAATAATAATAATTCGTTACTCTATCGTTCGTTCGTTCATTAATACTTGCATTCATCCATCCATCCATCCATCCATCCATCCATCCATCCATCCATCCATCCGTCCATCCATCCATCCGTCCATCCGTCCATCCGTCCATCCGTCCATCCGTCC
>MPNW01001736.1:48761-65329 GCA_011800805.1 Hirudo medicinalis
ATTATTATTATTATTATTATTATTATTATTATTATTATTATTATTGTTATTATTAATGTTATTATTATTGTTATTATTATTATTATTATTATTATTATTATTATTATTATTATTATTATTAATATTGTTATTAGTATTATTATTATTGTTGTTGTTATTATTATTATTATTATTATTATTATTATTGTTATTATTATTTTTTTTTTAAATAATTGATTTGTCATTTGTTTGTCATTAATTTGTTATAAATAGAATTATATTTCGAATTATTTTTATACATGTTTGTGATTTTAAAGATTTTTTTAATATTATTTTGTTTTTATTCAGTTATTCCTAAATAACCTGCCGGCCATTAAAGATATTTTCCAAACGTTTTCATCCCAATTTTTACATTTAAATTTAACAAAATAAATTCATCAAAATCCATTTTCTTGCAGCGAATGAAATGATTGATAAAAATCCGAGGAGCACAAAGCTGTATTTATGAGTTGCTTAACAACCCAGAAGGACGTTTCAAATATTTTCCCTCCAAAAAAAAAAAATTAAATAAAAAATAATAATAATAATTTTTCAAAGAAACTCGAATGTCGCTTTTTAAAGCTGGCGATAAATCAGGATGCATCAGTTGTTTATTTTTCTTTGGTCGACGGTTTTCTCCTGTTTCCTCTAAAAATTCTATGCTCCCATTTATCCCAACGAATGCCGAGATGCTTGTCATGCTCGCAAGTTTTCGCGCTGAAGCCAATCCGTCTGTAGTCGTCTGCTGCCTCCTCAGCGGAGTGGGTATTTTATCTATGCAGGCAATCGACTGTTTTATCTATGCTGTTGCCACTGTTGCTGATTGAATAGTCGGACGATAATGGGAACGGCGGGAGAACTGGAAGATAAAAGAAAACTAAAAGGGATGCTATAACCTCCTCTGAATCCGTGATGACGACGACGATGATGATGGTGACGACGACGACGAAGATGACGATGATGATGGCAATGATGGTGATGATGATGATGATGACAAGACGATGACGAGGATGATTAACAGATGAATAACTTAATGGCATGATGACGTTTCAATCTTGGAAATGGAATGAGCGATGGTGTCCTTAATCTGTAGAGGATCAGAGCAGATTAGGACTGTGATGATCAGCCAGACATGATGAGGAGAAGAATCCAGAATCACCGACAGCAGGACACGGCAGCCCCAACGACGCACTAAGACAAAGTCGCTCGAGACATACAAAGCAATTTGAGAAACAAACAACGCAAACTCAGTTTCATTGCAACATACAAAGCCACTTAGAGCGACACAAAGCTATTCGTAACCAGACGAAACTGCACATACAAAGCCACATGTACTTAGTGATTGGATACGATACAAAACCATTCAAAGAAAACAAAGCCAGACAAAGTCATACAAAGCAAAACAGAGAGAGAATAAAATACTGATTTAACGACAAATAATTTGTTGGGAGCCATGAATCTTCGGAATTTTAATTTTGGCGAAAATCCTTCGAGAATGGAGACGCTGATGAATCCATCGAATGATGATAATGATCTCGTCAGAGGTCGTGATGGTGTTGGTGATGATAGTGATGATGGGGGAGATAGCATTGATGATGATGATGACGGTAGTGGTGATGATGATGATGATGATGATGGTGGTTGTGGTGGTACTGATGATGATAACGTTGGTAAAGACGACTTCGATGATGATGATGATGGTGATGATGATGATGATGATGTCGGTAGTGGTTATGATGATGATGATGATGGTGGTTGTGGTGGTACTGATGATGATAACGTTGGTAAAGACGACTTCGATGATGATGATGATGATGGTGATGATGATGATGTCGGTGGTTGTGGTGGTGCTGATGATGATAACGTTGGTAAAGACGACTCCGATGATGATGATGATGGTGGTGGTGGTGATGATCGCGGTGGCAATAACGGGGGTGGGCTGGATGACGTCACGCTCCTTCAATCCAGGTGCCAATCACTGAAATGTATCCATCTCAACAGGAAATTTGAATCGCAATTCTAAGGTTTTCAATTCAAACCGAAGTTATTTATAGACTGTCAGGATGAATGCGAAGAAATTAAAGAATGATGGATGGATGGATGGATGGATGAATGGCGGGTGGGTGGTTGGATGGGTGGATGTATGGGTAGATGGAAGGATGGGTGGGTGGATGTATGGGTAGATGGAAGGATTGGTGGGTGGATGTATGGGTAGATGGAAGGATGGGTGGGTGGATGTATGGATAGATGGAAGGATGGGTGGGTGGATGTATGGGTAGATGGAAGGATGGGTGGGAAGATAATTAGAGAGGGTAGGTGTGTCTAGATCGGACGCGCGAAAGGCATTACAGTGAAAAAAAAAAGTCATTTTAGGATAACTTTCAAAATCTTTACATGAAGCGCGTTTGTTGTTAAACAATTCCATCATCGTAATATTTGGACTAAATATAAATGCAATTAATTAAAGATCAATTTAACGGTTAATTAATTCAACTTCCCACTCCGGCTGGGCCCAATGCGGGAGTCCGGCCCCAAGAAATGTTGCCCTTAAAAAACCCTCAAGTGTAAGATGAATGATGTTAAAAAATAATTTAATTTTATTGAGTAATAATAATATTTAGTAATAATAATAATATTTTAATAAATCAATTGAATTTGATTTAATCGTATTTCAAGTGATTCTTGGATTTGGTGACATGACGACTTCTGTCATCATCGGGAATATTCATCACCATCATCATCATCATCGATAGATTGGTTCAAGAACACGAACGAGATTAGAGTCTTACTCATTCTTCAAGATTTTCCTGGTCACGACCTGACCTCATTCGCGTCCAATGAACTCTGACCTTCACTCTTATAATTGAAATTGATGCCAGTTTCTGAAGTATTTAATTAAAACATTAGAATGAGTTACCGCCATCATCATCATCATCATCATCATCAACATGACATCATCATTGTGGTCTTCGTCATCGTCAGCACCATTATCATCATCAACATCATCGCTCGTCGTAATCCTTAGTTATCAGGTCGGGTGATTTGAATTATCACCCCGACTGGCCGATGGCTCTCGATAGGAGGTTGTGGATGACACGGGAAGATAGAAAAATCATCCTCTCGTCAGAGGTTCGACTCCTGCGTTGGGCTTTGAAAGTAACGAGTAGAAATCTTTCAGCACGTGCCTTGATCCTGGATGCATCCTGGCAGTGCCGGATTTGGGCACGGCCGGGATGTGCCACTGCCCCCGGGCCTTCACCTGGGTAAATCTGGCGCTGCAACCGGGAGGAATTACAGATGTAATTAACGACTGCTGATTGATGAATTGAATTGATTGATGAAATGAATTGATTGATTGAATTGATTGTTGAATTGATTGATGGATTGAATTGGTTGATGAATTGAAATGATTGATGGATTGAATTGGTTGATGGATTGAATTGATAGATGAATTGATTTGATTGATGAATTGAAATGATTGATGAGACTCAAGAACGGAGTTTCTTCTCATTCATTGTCGCCGTCAATTTCTGTTCAACAACAACAACAACAACAACAACAACAACAACAACAAATCAAAACAAAGCAACAACATCAACAACAATAAAACTCGATCGTCAATGCATCAATGTTTCTTCCTCTTCTCGTCATTTTATTTATTTTTCCATTCCTCTTCCGAAAATGATTGATGGCCTCCTGGAAGAATTCACCCAATTCTCCATCCGTCCGACCTGGAAGCCGGAGTGGCGCGGAGCGTTTTAAAAACTAAAATAAAGCACGGAATAAAACGAATTAAACCGAATTAAACCGAATTAATGAAAATGAATGAAATGAACGAAATAGCTGAAACTCGAATCGAAAGGGGATTCGTGGAGAATAACAGGAGGGGTTTTCAAATTTACGACCGGATGAGTCGGAAGGATTTTTGTCAATTTTTGTGGATTTCAGAGCCAGGAAAGCGTCCCACGATGACCTGGAATTTGGAGACGAGATTTGAAAGCTTAGGAATTTCGTGGCGAGAGACGTGTGGAAGGATGTTGCCGTGTTGAGAGATGTTGATGATGATGATGATGATGATGATGATGATGATGATGATGACGACATGCAGGCGTTTCTGGCAATGTTTTTCAGCTCAGAATAGTGCTTCCTCCTTCGTGTGCTGTTTGTTGATTTAAAGCTGATTAAATTTGATGATTCTTACTCAAAGTTGAAATTAACAAACTGCCAATTTTACAAACACATTTCAGGTATGAACTAGAGCCAGGTAAAAGTACGTCAACATCGTCATCATCATCATCATCGACTCCGTATTTCAGTCTGGAAACGTTGGAAAACCTGGAAAGAAACATTGACCTCTACCTGATCCTCAGAAAGCCCCTAGACAGAGAACAAAACACCCACCATCGCCTCCTGGTGCGGGCCTATGATGGGGGCGTGCCCCCCAAGAAAGGGACAATGGATGTCTTGGTGGTGGTCTTGGATGTCAACGATAACAAGCCGCTCTTCTCCAAGACTAGGTACGAGATCAAGATCAAGGAGAATGAAAAGATGGACACGCGAATAATAAAAGTGAGTTTTTGGATTCCATGAGGCAGATAGAAGGTAGAAGGTAAATTGTTCATCTACCTGTATTGTGCCTGCTCCACCCCGCCGAATTGAATGGCTTAAAATCGGTTTATTAATGTTTTGTTTATTTTTATTTGTCTTTGCAAATAAGATACCAAAAACAAAGCATGGATTGAATAAATTTATTGAACAATTCGGATTAAACAATCTATTTTGTATGGAAATGGCGTCCTTTTAAGATACTCGACTTGACAACCCTGGCCGCTTGAAGTTGGTTCTGTGGCCAAAGGGCATTCCAAAGGGCTGTCCAGCTTTTTGTGGAAATGCGACCTACAACCACACCGACTACACGAACCACAATGATTACACCAACCACATTAACTGCGCCCCAAAGCCATGGACCCCTATGTTGTGTCAATTTGGTAATAGAAAAAAAAACCAAAAAAAAAAACAGGTAATTATTGTAATATTTTAAAACCAGGGCATGCCCCTAAAAATTACCGGTCCCTTGGGCACTTGTACCACTGCTCCCCCTCTCTTGGCGGCCCTGACAGCACCGACTGCACATACCACTCTCAACCACACCGACTAACAGCCGCTCTTCTTCGTCGTCTGCTGACATCTGAAACATCGGTGATGAAAAATTTATCTCCAAGTGCGACATTCGGACGCGACCCGAAAGGTCAACTTGATGACCGGAAAGGTCAACTTGATGACATGACATTCCCAGGATTCCATTAGCAGCTTTTAAAGTCGAGGAAGGAGATAAGGATGGAGATTATCTTTAAATTACTTTTTTGTGTTTTGTTTTGTTTTGTTTTTTTTTTCGTGTTTTTTTTTTTGACGAAATAAAATGTAATTTTAGCTTATATCGGAGTAATTAATTTTTATTCGGTCGACTTGAAATTGTCAAATTGTTCAAATCAATGCGATTGTTCATTGAAACAACAGGACAATGTCGTGATGTAACCATTTGTTAATGTAATTAATATGATAATTAGAACATTTATAAGTGTTAATAATTAATATTACAATTAAAACATTTATAAAACATTCATTAATATTACGTAATTGCAATTATTAATATTATTATCATCATTATTAGTATAATTATTATTATTATTATTATCATTATTATTATTATTGTTATTATTATCATTATTATTATTATTATTATTATTATTATTATTATTATTATATTATTATTATTATTATTATTATCATTATCATCATTATTATTATTATTATTATTATTATTATATTATTATTATTATTATTATTATTATTATTATTGTTATTATATTATTATTATTATTATTATTATTATTATCATTATTATTATTATTATTATTATATTATTATTACTATTATTATTATTGTTATTGTTATATCGGATATTAATTCAAACATGACTTTATTTACGCTCCTTGTATCGATATTTAACAAGATACCGGAGTCCATATATCTCATCCAGAATATGCTGTTGACCCTTGACCCGTGACCTATGACCTACTTTCTGACTTTTTTATTGGACAGGGGTCGGGGTAAAAACAATCACAGGGCTCATAAAAATGGCTGCAATTTTTTTAACTGAGCGTTTTTCATGGCTGGCGATGATGATAATGATGACGGCGACGATGTTGATGATGACGATGACAATGTTGTTGATGATGATGACGATGACGACGATGATGAGTCGGTGATGGTGGATGTGAACGTGATGATGTGATACAAGAATTTTTTCAGGCAAAGTAAGATTTTTAGCCTTGTAAATTATTAAACTTTCGATTCTTTTTCAAAATGATTTTTAAAATTAAATTGCGCTTCAAGTCAAACTTTACTTCAATTTCGACAAAAAATAAAAATAAGTCGGGTCAAAATGTTAAATCTTGACATGACGTCGCTCAAATGACCTTAACGACGACCTTTGAACTCTTGAAGGTCACCGCTACCGACCCCGACGAAGGTGACAATGGGAAGGTGACCTACATTTTGGGGCACCAGCCAATCCTGTCTGGTCTCTTCTACGTCCAGCCAATCACAGGAGAGGTGGAGCTTAAGGGAACATTGGATAGGGAGGAGCTAGGGAATGTCATCGAACTTGTAATAGAGGCTACGGATCGGGGTAAAACGCCCTTGACCTGTTCCACTGTTGTTGTCGTGCATATTGAAGACGTTAACGACAACGTACCAACAGTGAGGGATTTGTTTTGCTGATAATGGAAATATCAATAATTTTAATGATTTTGTTAATAAATTTTTAAATTCCAAATTATTCAAGATAATACTGATTATTTAATCAACTGACTGACAAATTGAAAATAAGAGTGCTTTAATAATTTCCCATCAATTATTATTATTTTTTTGTTTTGTTTTATAAAATCAAATTTAGATCTTCATAACCACGCTCTCTCATGACCCATCGTCGTCGTCGTCATCCTCGCCATCGGACAGCATTTTCGTCATGGCTGAACTTCCGGAAGACTCACCCTTGAAGACCTTCGTTGCCCTGGTCAAGGTCACTGATCCCGACCTCGGGGTCAACGGAAATGTCACGTGTCGCATGATCTGCGAATCGAAACCAACAGATCTGGCTAAAAATATCCAGACCGGTATTTCCCAAGCCGTGGTCAGAAACAACATGGCGACCTCTTCAGATGGAGAAACCAGTTTCGCTTTCACGAAGACTTTTGAGAACGAGTACACGATTACAACTCTGAAATCGCTGGACCGTGAAGTGGTGGAGCACTACAGGTTGATTATCAGGTAGACGATAAATTGTTTACAATCATTTCTGCCTGCTTTCAAAATAAATTTAGCGTCTCTAAATTCGTGATTAGACGAAATATTATTTATATCAGGTTTAAATCTACAAACTAAAAATATTCACTCGAATAAATGTGAAATCAAAAATAAACACGGAATGTTTCCACCATCGAGAAAATGAATTCAATCTGGAAAAGGAAATCCTCGACTCCGAATAAAAATAAATTATAAATTATATTATGCAATACTTCTCTTTTGAAACACTTTTCGCTTTCAAATCACTGGTGAACAAAAAAATAAAAATTGACTTGAATGGAAAATCTTCACGCTTCAATGACTCCACTTCCTGGAACCTGGAAAGCTTGAGCGAGTCGAAATAATTGCCTGGAAAAAGATGCCCTACTAACTTGATGGAGCGACATTTCCGCTTCGCTGGCTTTGAAAGGCAGGACTGGAGTGCCCGAGGGATCAAATGCGACCGTATCGCGGTCGTTGGAGGGCTGCATTTATTTTCTATTTTAAAATGATTTCAGTTTAAATGGGTTTTTTTTATATATTATTCGAATTTTTATAAAATTATTAAAATAATTACAAGCTCTCCTCCACAAGCGAGCACCCCCCTGTTGCCCTCGTGAGGGGGTCGCGGACGTTTTTCTCTCCCATGCAAAGCAAAAAAAAAAACGAATAATCGCGAAATCTGCACGGAAAAATCATTTCCACAAATTTCAGGAATTCTTCAAAATTCAGGGATTGTTTTTCTCTTTTCATTCGATTATTTTTCTTTATTTGTTGGCAAAATGAGAGACGAATCCCATCCGAACCTTTTAGTCATGTTTGATTCCATTTGTTTGAATTTGTGAACAAAAAAAATGGATTAATTGGCTAAAATAATTGTTGTGACGGTACGACAACATTGATACCCAGCAACAGTCACAACAACAACAACAACATTGATACCCAGCAACAGTCACAACAACAACAACAACATTGATACCCAGCAACAGTCACAACAACAACAACAACAACATTGATACCCAGCAACAGTCACAACAACAACAACAACAACATTGATACCCAGCAACNAGCTGTAAGAATAATTAATAATAATGTGGTTATTAATAATGATAATAATGTGTTAATAATAATAATAATAATAATAATAATAATAATAATAATGTTGTTAATAATAACGATAATATCATGGAATAATTTTTAATTAAGTCTGACAAAAAATATTTTTCGTTTCTTCTTACAGACACCAAATCGCCGAGAACAGGAAAATCCATCTGGAAAGTTTGTTTGGCGAAGACGAATTGCAAATGTCAATTAGTCAGGAGCCTGTCGAAGATCAAAAGAATGAAGAAGAAAAACATCCGCGGGTTGAAATGCTACCCATCCATCAAACGACGGCCCGCCACGAATTTGGGGACCCAATTTTGACTCATTTTTCTCAATTTCGTGTCAATTTTGAGGAGACGAGGGAGGATGGACTGAAAGCAATTGGTTTTCTAAGTGAAACAGTCTCGGAGAGAAGATCCGCAGAAAATTCAGACTAAATTGTTTGGAAATATTAAAATAAATAGAAAATTGTAAAACATCGGCTAATATATTATTGTTATACAAATCATTAGAAACACAACACAAATGTTTTGATGTTTGAATTTGAAAAAACAAATCCACGGAATGTGTTTAATAAATGTATAATAAATAATTCATTTCATTGTCAATATTATTAATAATTTCCAGGAGAAACAAAAATAATCATAAAGAAATATTCACTAAATCATATTTATAATTTTTTTAATCATATTTATAATTTTGCAGCCTGTGAATCATGTACGAAAACACGTGTAAAATGATGATTTTTGCGTTTCATAAATTTGGAGGAATTAAATTTAAAATAATTAAATAAATGAATTAATGAATAAATAAATGAATTAATGAATAAATAAATGAATTAATGAATAAATAAATGAACTAATGAATAAATAAATGAATTAATGAATAAATAAATGAATTAATGAATAAATAAATGAATTAATGAATAAATAAATGAATGAATTAATTAATTAATCAATATTTAGTAATAAAATTGATATTTATGAAAAATCTGCGAAATAAATAAACTTAAATGAATTTTTGTATAAACACATATAAATAAATTTGTTTAAAAAATTGCATTAAATCTAAAAAATCTCCAAAAAAATTCCTAGAACGCACTCACTGCTTCAGCCGATCGGCTCTCTGCCTGATTATCCATGTCCATGTGACCTCCTGCCACCAAGCGACTGTCGCCGTCGTCAGAAGCAACTTCATTGGCGACACGAGGTCCGGCCGCAGTGGCGGACGCGGCTTCAGCGGCGACCTTGCGCTTCACGGAGGCGCTCGTATCGCCAATGGAGACCAAAGTGTTGGCAGTCATCTGAGGTTTGTTGTCATTTTCGTCTGCCACTTGAACCATGACTGTGACCTCTGAACTGAGCGGATCTTTGCCCCCGTCACGTGACGTCACCAGGAGTCTGCGATTGGTGAAAAGGATAAAAATGGAGTCGTAAATATTTTATTTTATTTTATTGTATTTTTTTTTTTTTAAAGAGGGGAAATTATGCAGTACTTGTCGCCCTCGTTGAGAGTGTCTGAGTTATTGGCGGGAAGAATTCTGAGATAGAACCACGCACTTGTGGTGGTTTTTGTTGAATTATTGTCGCCGGCGTCAGCGACGGCTATGGCCACCTGCAAGCGACTCGCCGTAGCATCGACTATTTGCATAAACAAGCTATAAATAATAATAAATAAAAATTATGGTAATAATAATATTGATAATAATACTAATACTAATAATACTACTACTGCTAATAATAATAGTAATAACAACAACAATAATAATGATAATAATGATAGTAATAGTAATAATAACAATAATAACAATTTAAAAAATAATAACAACAGCAATAATAATAATAATAACAATAATAATAATAATAATAATAATAATAATAATAATACCAATAACAATAATAATACACAACATAACAGTTCAACGACCACACATTTGACATTCTCATTGCAGTAAGCAAAACAGTAAGCAAAAAATAAATGAATAAATAAATAAATAAATACGGCAGACGACCGGAACAGAAGGGCGGGAAAATAAATTGAGTATGGGTCGGAGACGTGTCTCGGCGTGTCTAAATTGATGAGCGTGTTAGCGCTGTGCTCGATCAATTACAATGAGTGATCGCTAAGACGAAATTCCTTGTGGACGTTCCCCTGCATCCGTCCGACCGGCTCACGTCGACGGCCCCAAAATTGAAAAAAATATTGGTCCAATCTTGATCGATGTGTCCGCGGACGCTCCCGGGTATGGTCTTCCGGGTGTAGACATTTTGGAACCAATGAGCGGTTGCTTAATTATGGCATAATTTTGGAAATAATTATGACGTAATTTCGACTGGTTTAAATTATGGATTTCTGTCAAGATATCTTGTCCGTTAAGATATAATAATAATAATAATAATAATAATGATAATAATAATAATAATAATAATAATAATAATAACAATGATGATGATAATAATAATAATAATAATAACAACAATAATAATAACAATGATGATAACAATAATATTATTAATAATAATAATATTTAATAATAATGACAATAATAATATTAATAATAATAATAAAATAATAATAATAATATTAATAATAATAAATAATTTATATAGCGCAAATTGGCGATAATTATACTAATATTTAAATACTTGATAACAAATTATTCTCTCATGTCAAGAAAATGGCGTGCCAATCACTCAAACCTCTCAGCCCCACCTGTATAAGCTAACTCACCTATGCAAGCTGGCTCACCTGTACATGGAAGTGGCTTCGTGATCCAGTCTTCCGACTAGCGTCAGCACTCCAGTCCTTTCATCCAAATGGAAAGTCTCCAGGAGCAGGGGCCACTGGATGAGGGACTGTCTGGAAAAGTGGTACGACACCTTGGCATTCTCCCCCAAGTCAAGATCCGTGGCCTTGACCGTCAGCAGGCTTGTCATGGGGGGCAAATTCTCGCTGACCGTGGTCCTGTAATGAGTTTTGTCGAAGATGGGCCTGTTGTCGTTCGAGTCGGCGATCGTTACCGCAAGCTCGATGTAGCCGGAGCGGCCGCCTCGATCATGAGCGACAAGACGCAGACGATACTGGTCGATTAGCTCGCGGTCCAGAGAAGCTTCCACGATCAGTCGGACCTCGGTTGAGCCGTCAAGTTTTCTATTGGATTGGAGGGCAAAAGGCATCTGAAGAAAGGCCCTCTCTTTCTGCCGCTGCCAATGGAAAGGGTGAAACTCGTGCTGGGGGTGATCCCTGGCATCCCTGGGCAGAATTCTACGGGAGGTCGGCTGAAAGTAAGGTAGGGGCATGGCCGGAATGCTCTCCAGTTCGTAGCGGGCTATACCGTTTGAGGGGGAGTCCCAGTCGAAGGCAGTAGGGAGTGAGTGCGCGGAACCGAGGGACGATGATTCGGCGATGGACAGGTGGAACAGGTTGTCTTTGAACCTGGATTGAGTTCATTCAGTTCATTTCAAGGGAGAGGGGGAGGGGTTATCAGGTTACGCATATATTATTATAATTTATGAATTATTATGCAAATATTATAATGACAATCATAAATTTCATGAAATGCACCAAACAATAATACTAATAAAAATAATAAATAATAAATAAAATAAAATAGAATTATTATTGATAAAATAAAATTAATCATAATAATCATTGTACTTTTAATTATTATCAATAATTATCATCTAATAAATTAATATATTCTCACAATAATAATTATTAATTAATTAATTAATTATTAAATAATATTGCAGGAATAAAATAAAAAAAAATATGTCTGTAAATTCCAATGAAACTCACAACATAAAAGAACATTTTATTTTTAAGGATACCTTGTTATTAATACATGCAGGAGTTGGACGGAGACCACGACGACGACGACGACGATGATGATGATGATGATGATGATGATGATTGTGGTGGTGGTGGTGGTGGTGATGATGATGATGATGACGAGGACACCCAAACCAACCCAACCACAGATCACGGCCACGGACGACGATGCGGGCGACAACGGCAGAGTTCGGTATTTCATCTCGCCTCAAATCGACGACTACCAGCACATCCATCACCACCTCTCGACCACACCCGCCACCAAAACATTTTCGGGAGCCGAATCCATGCCCTCAACGGAAACACCTCAGCCCAGCAGACCCCAGCAGCGTTTCCCGCAGCCGAGGCACCACCTGACCTCGTTCTTCCACATCGACCAGAGGGGCGTCATCAGTGCCCACGCCGTTCTGGACAGGGAAAAGTTCGAGGCCTTTGTCTTGAAGGTCATGGCAGTTGACGGGGGTCAGCCCGCCCTTACCGGGTCGACGATTGTCGTCATAAATGTCGTCGACGTCAACGACGAGAAGCCGCGATTCCTCCAGCCGACGTACTCGTTCAGTGTGGCCGAAAGCGAGCCGATCGGCTCCAAGATCGGTTATGTGACCGCCTCTGACAAGGACGGGCCCTTGTTCAATGCCTTCTTCTATGGCTTCGAAAACGATCTTGAAACCGACCTGAAATTCGCCGGCGGAGTTGTCGAGAATCTTGTCCTCGGCGAGCTGGAAGCCGGCTCGAATCGAACCCAGACGTTCAGGAAAGCAATCAAAATCAATCGCTACTTTTCGATCGACTCCATGACCGGCTGTCTGGCCATACTCAGGCCGCTCGACCGTGAAACCATCCCGGTGCACCGCCTGTCCGTCATCGCCTACGATCCGAAGACGCCTCAGATGAGTGGCTTGGCAGATGTTTCCATCAACGTTCTGGACGTCAACGACAACGCTCCAGTCTTTCACTTTCCAACTCCGGGCAACAAAACCGTCAAGGTTTACCTGGAGGTGGCTCCGACCATGCCCCACCTCGTGGCCAGAATCATAGCCCGAGACGAGGACAAGGACGAAAACGCCAGAATAGGGTACGAGTTGCTCTGGTTGGCGAGGCGTTATAAAGACATTTCAACGGATGGAGCAGAGTCATTGTTGCTGGAAGCACCTAGAAATGACACCGCCAACAACAACAACAACAACAACAATGTCAACAACAACAACAACAATAACGACAACAACGACGACGACGACAGCGACAATTACGACAACAACACTCGATCGACTGGACTGTCAAACGACATAGAGCTGTTTAGTCTCTTCAGACTGGATTCCGACACGGGCAACCTCTACCTGCTCTTTGACCCCACGGAAAGGTCAAGCACGAATGACGTTGGCGGGTCAGAGGTCTTCGTCTTGACCTTGCTGGCCAGAGATCACGGGCTCCCCTCTCTGTCGACAACGGCCGAGCTGATCGTGGCTAGCGACTCGCTAGACTTTCGACTGTCGCTGGCCACAAGAGGCTCTTTCTTCTCGGGCTCAGTCGGTTTTCTGAACCTCAACAAATCACTCCACGCCTTAATTATCCTTGTCCTTCTCGTCTCGAGTCTCTTCGTCTGCGTCCTGCTCCTCATTTCGGCGGTCTGTGTCGTCAGGAAACGCAAGCGTCTGACGTCGCTGACGACCGTGTCGACGATCAACTGCGACGGACACGTCTGCACCAAGGAGTCCCTGGGCAACGACGACAAGCAGCTCCAGCAGCTGGCGTCCAATGACATCAATCATATAATTCGTTCGACTGTCCCCTCTTCCTCCTCCTCTTCTTCTTCGTCTCAACTGGTCCTCCATCCGTCCAGTTGGGGCTCGCCGTCGGCTGACCGGAGCCTCTTGAATCATCGCTCACCCTCCTCCCTCAGCAAGTTCAACAGGAACAACAACAACTTCAAGTCCAGGTCCATCAAATTCCATCCATTGAATTCTCTCCAAGCTCAGGCTCGTCTGCAATATCCCAACAACAACAACAACAACAACAACAACAACAACAATAACAACAACAACAACAACAACAACAACAGCAGCACTCCACCGTCTTATTCTTCTCCTCTTTCGACGTCGTCATTGTTGCCGTCGCCGTCGTCGCCGTCGCCGCCGGCACCACCATCGTCGTCGTCGTCGTCGTCGCACTGTTTGCAACAAAACAAAACATTGTCGTCAGCCAGGATGCCGAATGATGATCCTTTGAGGACGGTTCTTTTTCCATCAGCTCCAGGCGATGGTAAAACTGGAGAGGTAAGATGGATGTTTTGTTTGTTTGTATGTATGTTTGTATGTATGTATGAGTGTGTGTATGTTTATACATTTGTTTATCTGCATGCTTATTTGCATGCTTGTTATTATTTTGAATTTGAAATAAATAGATTATTAAAAAAAATTATTATTAAAGAAGTGGAATAATAATAATAATGATAATAATAATAATAATAATAATAATAGTAATAATAATAGTAATTTATTACATTAATAAGAATTAATGAGAAATTTAATAAAACGTCTTCGTTCGAAATTCGATCGTCTGTTGTGATTTTTATTTTGGAATTGTTCACTTTATTATATTAATTCATTTTAATCTCGTTGAGAGCATTTGTGCAGGTTGGCAGTCATTTCCGACATTCTCCTGACGCTAATTGTTCGAAAAGAAATTTAAATTTTAAATTTAAATATTAAAATATAAATATAAAATTTTAAATTTAAATATTAAAATATAAATATAAAATTTTAAATTTAAATATTAAAATATAAATATAAAATATAAAATTTAAATAGCAGAAAATGAACTCCTGAAATTAGAAAGAATGAACTTCCTAAAAAAAAAAATAGATTTTAATAATTTTCCAATTTATAAATTTAAATATCAAGAAAGGAGTTCTTGACGTCGGCGACATGACACTCATGTGACCAAAGTCAAATACAGCCAGAAACAATGTTCCACCTCAAAGAATAAAATCAGAAGAAATTGATGAGAGGATCATAGGCTTTCAAAACGGACCGATGTTCTAGTGGATGGTCAGGGGGAAAAGGGCCAAGGGTGGCAAGGCCACCCAACTCACCAAGAAACAAAAGGGTGAACCCTTTTGGATAACAGAACGAGAGATAAGTCCATCACGAAATATTGTTGATCTAGTTGGATAACAAAACGAAAATCCATTCGACCGAAAACAGTAAAAAGTGTTAGATCGATTGAGGACAACATGCAGCAGGCAATTCACCAATCGGAATGAATGAATGAATGAATTAATGGAAACCCATTCACCAACAATTCACCCAAAAGGGTGGCAGATGGTGAACGGAAGGTCAACCGACATGGGCGAGCAGAAATGCATGTAATATCACTCCATCAATGCCAGCCAGTCAGTATTTCAAAGTCTGGCATTATTCCAAGTTCTCCGCTCGGATTTCAGTCTGACGGAGAGTGGCAAGCCAGACAACAAAGATATGACAAACGGCCTCCCAAAGAACAAAGAACAATTATCAGCGCATCACGGACACGCCAACAAAGCGTCCCGGGGACATTTCCAGGGTCGTTTTCGGCCGTGTTATTGGAGTCCATTTATCGGCCGCTAGTTGTTTATTGAATATCTGAGGGGAGAATATTGGAGGAAAAAAATGCTGTTACAGGCGGTGACGATGATGACGATGATGATGATGACGATGATGATGATGACGATGATGATGACGACACAGCTATGATGATGGCGATAATAATGATGACGAAGACACAACGATGATGATGACGACAATAATGATGACGACGACGACGATGACAATAATGATGACGACGATAACGATGACGATGACGACGACGACGACGACGACGACGATGATGATGATGACGCTGGTAGTGATAACGTGCAGGCATATTTCTCCAGCAGGACAATTACCATGTGGAAGTAGAAAAAATGCTCCCTAATGAAAATGTGGACCTGGAAAAACACGTCTCGCAGTTGATGGAGTAACTGTCGGGAATTTTAAAACTTTAAAAAGTCATAAAAAAATAATTTCAATAATAATAATAATAATATTGATGATGATGATAATAATAATATTAATAATAATAATAATGATGATGATGATGATGATGATGATGACGATGATAATAATAATAATTCCTTTTATTATTACAATTAGTCCACATGGTCCACACATCACACACACACACACACACACACACACACACTCCTACTACAACCACCAATAATAAAAATGATACCGAAGACGATAACGAAC